>BQKN01064133.1:189941-205401 GCA_022839385.1 Asparagus kiusianus
TCTAAAGTTCTTCTTCATCATGTCCAGCAATATATATCCGATTCTAACACATGTGTATCAACAGAAACGAAAGATTTGCATGTAATTATTTACATTAAAACCCTAATCATATTTATACATGTTTAAAAACGTATTGAAAACAAAGAAATCACAAGAAACCCATGTTTAAAACTAACTCCAGATCTGGATCTGCATTATAAAAATGTTGGTGAGTTTTTATTAACTGAAACATCTAATTTCTCGCATCATATGCCATAGGGATATATTTTTATACACAAAATAATGATTTGGGCTTAATAAATCCAAAATAAAACCAAATAAAACTATACAAACAGTGGGTGTAGGGTTGGGCGAGATGTTACTCGCCTCTGGTATGCTGTAAAGCTCCTGAATTCGAAAGAGGGTGATCCCCTATGCTGCACCACGCCAAAAACCCTTGATGAACTCCCCGAAATCCCTCAAACTTGTCTCCGAAAACTAGATCTAGGGTTAGAGAGAGGGAGAGGGGGCTAGGGTTCTGAAATCTGATGGCAAAGGGTTGGTTTCGGGTAAAAATAATTTATATAATACGGTTAAAACCATAACAAAACTCAACCAAACCCGCAACAGAAAAGAAATTTGAAAATCAGCCCGTAAGTCGACTCATTGGTCGACTCATAAGTCGACTCATGAGTCGACTAAGCAGACATTTTCCAGATTCATGCATGTTTTGCTAATTTGTCAAAACCGATGCACAAAACTCTATAAAAATACACTCATACATATCTGATAACTTGTTATCCAGTATATCAATGACCTCAAGTCATTTACCACAATAGAATTATCAATCACCAATAATTCACATATACTTCTAACAAATATACGGGGTTTTATAATTATGCTCTAATATTATTTTTCATTGTTATGCAGAGAGGACCAGAGCTAGTTATGGTTGATCATAGCCTCGGACATAACGCGTTGGCCATTTGAGGATGAGCGTATGATTACCTCGGTAGCCTAAGCAAATTTTCTCACATGCTTAACGCTATAGTGGATAAAATTAGATTGGCCACTACTTAGTGTATTAATGGATGGATGGATGGAGGCTAAAGACTAACATTTTTCATCTCGTATCGGCCAGTCAAGTATTACTCTCCAAGACATAACAATAGTCCTTGGTCTCCACATTGATGGTCATTGTGTTACAAGGACAAATAGACATGCATGACGCCGAGTTTGTGAGGAGTTGTTGGGAGTAGTTCCACCCTCATTGTCTATAGGGAATGTTAGATTGAAGTGGCTAAAAGATATTTTCTCACACCCGTTGTCAGAAGATGCATCCCAAGTCATGCTCCTACAACATACACGGGCATATATTTTGCACTTGATCGGGACACTTCTGCTCCCTGATTCTAGTAAAGATAAAGTGCATTTGAGGTACTTACAATGTGTAATTTGAATATTTATATAATTGAATTATTTACTTGAATAGAACTAAATACATTTTTAAAATGATAGGTGGTTACCACTTCTCAAGAACTTCGACACTTGCGGGACATTATCATGGAGTAGTGTTGTTTTAGCATACCTATGTAGGGAAATGTCTAAAGTGACTTTTAGGCAAAATAAAGAGCTCGAGTGTTTCTAACTTTATTACAAGTTTGGGCATGAGAGAGATGTTAGACCCTAGAGGGGGGGTGATTAGGGTCTTATGCTAATCTAATCCGATTAAATGCCAATTAAAATTACTTAATAAATATATTCTTGCAAGATGATATATATTTACTTATGAGCAAGAATATGCAATATACACAAAGTGATATATCCTAACAAAGTGATATACAATAAGATATATGCAAGGATATATAAACTAACACAAGGGTAAACAATATGAAACAAGATAGTGGATCATATAAATAATGAGTTAATGACAATGGCGATAAGAAATATAAACACAAGTATGAATAAACGCCAAAGCACACTCAAACACAAGATATGATCACGGAGTTCGGACCTTCCGTCCTACGTCTCCGCTCCCCACTCCCGGGGAGAAATCCACTAACACAATCCGGTTTGGAAGCCGGAACTTCTTCTACACACTCGGTTTTCTAGCTAACCGAAAACTCTATAACTCACACTCTTGCAATCACACTCTACACCCACTAAGTGTTGGACCTAGCCGTGTCTCCCTCAAGTGCTCGGTTACAACCTCTCCCTAGGCACGTCAACCGACGCCACTCCTCTTGGGACGATCCCCGACTCTCACCACACACTTCTCACTCGGTGTACAAGTGTATTACAAAGTGATCTCACAATAAGCACAAATATCATAAATGATTGTTCTCTCTAACAAGGTGAGAACTCAATTAGGCTCAACTCAATGTCACACAATCCCACAACCTAATTATATAATGTATGCAAATACAATAAGCTCAATGGTTGTGTGTGTAAACAAGGAGATATAAATAAAAACTTAACTCAATAAGAACTAGCAATAAGATTGATATGAAATACAATAGTAGAAATGCTAGGAAATAGAGTTAAGGAAACTTCTCTATAAATACAAAGAGAGGATGATGAAGTGTTGAAGATGAATTCTTCAATAGCTGATGAAAAGGTCCTCTTTGTAACAGCAAACCCCAAAACCAAACTAAACAAACCCTTAAACGCACTTAAACCTTGTTTAAAAACTTGTTTAAAAACTTCTTGATTCAACCTTGAAAAGACATCAGCAATGGGTATTTATACCCTCCAAAACTCAGCTAAAAAACCCAGGTAAAATGACAGAAAAGCCCCAAAGCAACGGTCAAAAAACTTGCCGTTAGCAGCTGACAAAACGCCTGTCGGTCGACCGGAAAAGTCATCGGTCGACCGAAAATTTCATCGGTCGACCGGACCGGTCGACCGACAACTTTCTGTCAGCCCAGTGAGATTTTGACCTCGGGTTCGGTCGACCGGACCGGTCGACCGAATTCTGACATCCCAGAAAAAAACTGTTTTTGACACATTTAAACAATTTGTAAAATATTCATTTGACTTCTGAAAATTATGAAACTTTGGGAAATGTATATAAGCATGAAAACAAACATGTTACAAAAAGAATTTTCCAAATTGCATTTCCCATTTGTGAAAAATCATCATTTTGCAAAGTGGTTCAAAATACGAAAACGTAAACATGTGAAATTTGATATTTTGGTTAAACCATGTTTTGAAACTTTGCACAATGATTATATAGACTTAATAAAATATGTATATGAATATTGTTAAGTCCAAAAGCTAGGAATATGATATTTTCACAAAATTGCATATTCAATGCAATATATTCAAAACGATAAATATGATTTCATTATATATAAGCTTGTTAAAGGTGAAATCATATATAGGTATATAAACATGAAACAAAATAGTATTTTCCAATTCTATTCATTTGTTTCATATATAAACCCAAAAGAAACATATATGTATATATATATAACTGTATATATACAAAACCAAAACTTGTATATATGTATATAACTATATATACATAGAAACCAAAACTTATGTATATATATATATATCACTATATATATATATGAAGAAACCAATAAATGTGTGTGTATAGAAAATTTGAGCTTAGAGTACTTAACACACATAATATAAAACCTAAACTAAGTTACCCAAGCTTGTTCTTGATCTTCATTGAGCTCAACTTGGTACACGTTGCGGATGAAGCTAAACTTGGATCTTGAACTTGAATTGTATTGCTTCACTCCACATCTCCGCCATCCTCCATTGGATATCATCGTTGAAGCTCTATTCCATCCATCCTCCAACAACGTTGTTTGTCTACAAAACATAGGAATGTACAAATACTAGAAAAACAACATTAGTAGTAAATTGTTTGTTAAACATCATCAAAACAAGAAGGCCAACAAGAGACTCATTTTGAAACCAAGACTATACGAGACACGAGTTTTAGATGGACAGATTCTATTGGGCTGCAAGTAAACACTTTTGAATCTAATTAATGCAAACTTGATTTTGAATTTTAGTTACGATATTGGATGCTGAACTTTGATCATTCACGCAGATGGAATGTCCAAAAATGCTATGATGAGACCTCGACAAGATAGCTAGACTTTTACAGAAATGAGCTTGATCACATGAAAATTTATCAATATTAAATTTTAATTTAAGAAAATTTAAGTTACCAATCTATTTTAAAGAGTTACTAATATGTGAAATATTTTCTAGTTCAAGTGGCAGTCATACCGTGACCACCTAACGCATCTACCACTAATTTGCATAGAGGGGCAAGGTATATAGAGACCAAGAGTTTATTTCATATGCTTTGATATTGTGGAGATGTATATGCCGGATTGCAAACTTAGGCTGTTTTCTTTGGCATTAACACATTCCCCAAGAAGTTGAAAGAATAAAGAGAAAGGCCAACAAATGTTGGCATCAGATAAACTGGGTAAATGCTTATCATCAGTACATTGTGAGATGGAATGATCGGCATTTTAGTATCGTGGAGCAGATTGATCCTCCTCTACAGGAATCAGATTATATCAGATGGTATTGGGGGATTACTAGAAGATGGATAATAACGCAGACCATGGCTCCACTCGATGAATAAGAACAACATGCCCTACAACAGAGATACGTGCCAAGGAGTGTAGATGAGAGAGAACTTGTAAGTAATTTACTAGTAAATCCATTTATTTGGTATTGCTATAGTTTGCTTATATATTAATTCAATGTTTATAGATTAAGCTCAAGGGATTTATAAATAATTAGCAACTTAATCAATGTGAAGGAACCTTTCAAGATATAAAATAAAATTACTCATGGATAAATACGAATTGTAATTATAAAGAAAATAAAGTCATAGAAAAGTGATACTTATGCAAGAAATATTTGCTTGAGTGGCACGATAATCTAGATGTCTTTATTTGGTATTACTATATTTTGAATACATAACATTTTTACATAATTGCAGGTAGATGCTATGGATGATATTGAGGGCATTGCAAATGAGGGTCTAGCACTTTCCGTCTCAGGATGAGATTCTGTATATGCATCTCTATATCAGTGGATAGTGTGGAGGGTTTGTAGAGCTTTTCATTGAACTCATAAGGATGTTCATGATGGTTGTGAGGAGATGGCGCAGGAGGAGGATCTCTTGTATGCACGTTGACCAAATAGATGAAGACGAGATGGATCTTGTACGCACAATAATGAAGTTGGTCTGTCAAGCCACACAGGCAACCGGAGAGCGAGCTTGTACAAGCTCAAGTCGATGGAGGATGACAACAATATGAGCGGGTACGAAGAGGGAGAAAATAGGGAAAGGACCGACTTTTAGGTTGTATGTGATAGTTTAATAGATTTTTTGCATGGACTCTATTTGTAAATCAATATACTTGATGTATTTGGATTTGTGGCAATATTTTAGCGTATGGATATAAGATGTGTTGCCGTGGACTGTTATCTATTGTATTGTGATGTTTTGGATTAATTATATGTGTTTTAAGTTATGCCTAATTCTTAAAATTTATAAGTTATATAAGGATTATACTGTTTAGATACGTATATGAGGTGGATTAAAATTTTGTATGCACATGAAATATTATACATACGTAGGATATAAGTCGGAATAGAAGCGTGTATGTTTCATGCATGTTTGGGGCTCTTTGTAAAACACATGGGACTGCTAGTCCCGTGTGTTTTCTGAGACTGTTCAGAGAACCCACGGGACTAGTAGTCTTGTTGGTTTTCTGGTACTACACAGAAAACTCACAAGACTTCTAGTCCAATGAGAATTCTGGGGTGTATTTACTGGCTGATTAGCCAGAACTAAATACACGAGACTAGTAGTCCCATGTGTTTTTTAAGCCCACATTTTGCAAAATTGACCTCTTTTTTATTAGCTTTGGTGAGCTAGCCAAAAAGAGGTCGATTTTGTTAAGTATTTAGCAAAAATGCTGTTTTTTCTAAATATATTTCAAAATGGGTCTCTTTCAAAAAATTCTCCTTTTGCAAATGGCTAAATTACAACACTGGTTGACCTACTTTATTTTTTAATTTTTTTACTCCAGCGTTATTTTGAATTTTTTTATTGACTCAATTGTCAAATAGGCCCAAAAGTTGGCGCTGGCCAAAAAAAAACCGTGAATCACCGACTTGAAGTGAGCATATTCTGCTTCAAGATTTGGATTGAAGCTCAGGATATATTTGGCAACTCCAAAATAGAAGTGGCACGGTCTTGATCCACAAAAGCACTAGTTTTAGGGGTTAGACCTTAAACCATAAAGAGCTAGTTCTTTTGTCTAAGTTTCAAGGTATTTAAGGTAACATCTCACACTAACCTTCACAAAAGTAGAACATGGTCTTGATCCACAAAAGTACTAGTTTTAGGGGTTAGATCTTAAACCGTAAGGAGCTAGTTCTTTTGTCTAAGTTTCAAGGTATTCAAGGTAAACATCTCTATATCAGTCCATCACTAACCTTCACAAAAGTAGAACAAGGAACAGAAGGAGCGAACGAAGTGTGGAATAGAAAGTGATTAATTTGTGGTATCTAAAATGCATTGAAATAATTAAAAAAATTTAACCATAAGTACAGTATGCTCTTCCCTCATCTAAAATTACAAGTGAGATTTGTTTGAGTTTACATACAGTAAAAATATAAGCCTGTCATAAGAATGAAGAACGAATGGTACACAACTAAAATGAATCAAAGTAAAGCCAACCGAAATGCTTTCAAAAGTTGCAGCACTGTGCCTGACCCCTAGCCAATTTACCCCATAAACAGATCATTTGTCTCGGTGACTGGTAATGTGCAGTGTAGTAATTCTCCACGCACCCATATTGACAAAATTTCCAGCTGTGTGTGTATTGAACAGCACTGGAAGTTGCATTAAACTCTGCAACCCACATGCCCATGCTCACATCTTCCATCTTGAATATCTGCAAGAATATTGGAGCGTTAAGTGTGGTGAAAGCTTGAGGGTCCTGTATATTATTGGGTTAATGCTAAGTAGACCACAAACATTGTACTATTTTTGTTCTATAGGACACAAAAATGCAGGGTCTTTAAAGACTGAAGTTCTTATAACAATTCACGATAAAGGATCCTACATTTTTGCATCTCACAGTACAATAGCACAAACTTAGTACTCTGGTTAGCCTTGTCTTATATTTTTAGCCTCATCATCCTTACCCTTAGTCTTTGATTTGCATGTTTGGAGGCTATAAATGTTGCGATGTCATTTGAGATTATGTAGCCTGGTCCATTGGCATACGGTGGATATATGTCTTCTGGCCATTCCTACAATTTTTTCCCCATGGAAATTTGTAAGAAAACAAGGTATGAATCAGATGATGAAACCTTTTCATAGATGAGAAAGCAAAGCGGGAAATGACTAAATCTACAAAACAATGTAAATTTAATAAAAGGTTTAATTGCACATAAACCCCCTTCTAATATGAGGCTGTAGCAATTAAAACACCCCGCCCCCCAAAGAAAAAGAATGAAAGGAAATTCTAATAGCACGTAGAGGTAGCATAGGCGTGGAACGAATGTCTAATCCATGACCTCCAAATAGCATTATTTCTCAAGTTTGCTTGAAATGTTACGTGAGATCCACATGATGATAAATTATTTTTCACCTTAGTTTAACCAGGAAAAAAAACACTAAAAGTCCCCCCAAATTCAAGGCAAAAAAATGTCCTCTGAGATTCAGAGAGACAAGTGCTAACAAAAATTATTGGGTATAAGTAACTACATCATAATATACAAGAGGTGTGTTAGAATATAAAATTATAACTCTCAACTCTCACCATAACTTTAGAGCTTTGGCGTAGTGGCAGGGTCCTTTGACAATGTGTATCCGCAATTAAGACTAGAAAAAAATTACACTATGGTCATCATCCTTGTCCCATGTATCAAAGCAATGGCCCCAACACTCTAAACTATATGTATTAAAAACCAAAAGACCAATTAAATAACACGTAGGTTTATGTCAAAAGTTCAGAAAATCCGGCTGCTAGGGCGTCAAAGGACTCAAGGATGCCTTCTATTACCGGTATTCTGGGCAGCTAAAAATTCTACAAGTGATAAATGCAAAAGGCCACGGTGGTGATTTCTAGAGGATTAAGCTGAAAAAAGCTCTAAGGGCCTGTTCGTTTGCCTTAAAAAAATGGGAAATCAAAGAAATAGAAAACTATTTTTAAGAAAAATAGGTTTTTGAATTGTTTGGTTGGCTAAAAAAAAAAGGAAATCAAAGAAATGGAGATGAGATGAGATGAGTTGTCACATTATTATTGGATGATGTGAGTGATTTTTTAAGAAAACTAGTTTTGATGTTGTTCGGTTGGCCAAAAAAATAAGGAAATGAATTATAAGAAACCTATTTCCTGTAGTTTTGTTGTTTTCTTTTGTTTGGTTCATTCTAAAAAATAAGAAATGAAATGAGATGAGATGAGTTGTCATTGTATTATTAGGTGATGTGAAGAAAGATTAAGAAAAGTGTTTTCACAACTTTTTGGAATGAAAACAAAGAAATAAAATGTTAATGAGATGAGGTGAATTGTTATAATATTTTATTCGATGATGTGAGTGATTTGAAATGATGAAAAGAGATGAGTTGAGTGATGTTTGGATGAAAATAATATTTTATTAGATGTGATGGATGAGTGGTTAGATGAAAATAATATTTTATTAGATGTGGTGGATGAGTGGTTAGATGAAAATAATATTTTATTAGATGATGTGGATGAGTTATTGGATGAAAATAATATTTTATTGGATGTTGTGGGTGAGTTTTAGGGATGGAAATGGAAGAAATGGATTATTTTGAGATTTCCACCTTTTCCATTTCCATTTCTTGGTTTTTAGGAAATAAACGAACAGGCCCTAAAAAGAAAAGAAAAGAGGAGAAAACGGAAGGCTGACAACTCACCTCATATGTAACAGCCCATTTTCCATTTCTGAGGGGTCTATGCCTGAGATTAAGGTTACCAATATAAAGAGAGTTTTTGTTTGAAAGTTTATCCATTTCTCTCAATATGACATCTAGACGAACGAAGGTATCATCATCGCACTTCATAATATATGCTGCAGTAACATTGCGAGTCTGCAGGAAAAGTCCAATCAAACAATTATTAAAGGGGCCTAAAGAGCTTTCCAGCGAGCAGTGAGCTTACCAACAACAAAAAAGAAAGTCACCTGAGGTTCGAGAAAATATATCACTTACCCCATACTCACAAATAGCAATGGTTTTAAGAACCACGAGCTCATAATGATCTATAAATGGTAAGATCACAATATCTCCATAATATTCTGCTTCCTTCTTCAGCAGAGCATTTACTCCCCTTCTTGGACTCTGTACATGCACATAAACAGAAAAACACAGATAAACAAATATTTACTGATCGCTTCCAATATCTTTGCTGGAATTAATATTAGCTTTTCAGCGAACAAACCTGTGAGATGGAAGGTGCAGGCAAACCAGGTCAATCTTTAATATCTTTATATTTTTCTGGTTTCAAGGAATATATATCATAGAAAATAAAAAAAAAGCTGAATTCCATCTCCCCACAACCTCCTAAGTAGAGGGAAAAAAACCAAATGATTAAACAAATAGTTTGTTAATTGTTTGATTAACTATTCGGCCATATTCAACTCAGAGGTTCAGTTAACCTGTATGACGTGCCAAATTTTTCTAGTCATGCAAGCATGAGAGGAAGTGGTTTCAATATAAAACTGTGACAGCCAGTCAGGAGTATGTAGACCTGTCATGAAACTTAGAAGGTGCTTGAGGGGCCTTATGTTTTGGTTAAAGGGGCTTTTAAGCTAATTTTTCCATATCTATCATTCTACCTATTTGGTAACACCCTAATAAACTAGGTTTTACGCCTCATCTAAAAAAAATAAGGATAGCTTTTAAAAGATAGCTTACAACTCACCTAAATAAGGTAGGTTTGACCAAACAAACTGTCCTACTCAGGCCACCAAAAGCTAACATAGCTTAAAAAGCCAAAAGCAGACATAACTTTAAAGCTTGTAAAAATAAGGCGTCCCAAACACCCCCTTCACAAAGATGACACCTTATAGCGTCAGGTTAGCTTGGTTAGATTATATCATTGCAAACTTAGGCCTTAGTAGCACTTGTATTTATGCCATATATGAGACATCCTTTCGCACATGGATCATAGAAATGTATCATATAATTCTAAGCCTCATAGCAAAACCTTGAGCTGACACAAGTGAGCATTCTTATTAAGATATGGTTTAGTTACTAGATAATCGATGTTTTGTCTTGAAAATGATCAGGTCCAGGCTGGGTATATTACCGTGGTACCAACTAGGTCATCGGTAGGGTATTTAATAAGACATGGTCAGCATCCATTATGTCAAGCAAGTCTTAAACTAGGATAGTACAAAGCATCGAGTGTTCAACATTATAGCCCCTACGAGTTATGGTTGGATGCACGTCTCAGGAATTTGTGGTCTCCGCAATAGTATCGCAACAAGTGACCTACTAGGACTTCTTGGGACAATACAATGAGATTACAAAAACGTGTCCAAAACCTCCTCGGTTCCCAACATGATCACTTCAGCACTAGCTTCCTTAGTCCCGAAAGCAAGAAAAAACGTTTCAAAGACAAATAAGATTTTTAGCAGCCAATAAAGAAGCCAAATAGATATACACAAGTGAGGAGACAAAAGTTATCCGTGAACTCATCATCAAAAAAATCTAAGAGTAAAGTTTTCTAACAAGATTTTGCCAACATCCACTGAAGATGTAGAATTGACATTTGGCTAAAATAGTTTCAATTATCCAAATGCATCCAAAATTAACATTTTAAATTCCTCTTTTCAAAACATCAACTATGAAAAGATCACTAGCAACTTTCATAAGGTTACAGTTGAATATCTAAATTTAAGAAAATTAAAGATCCGATTATGAATACTATAACCTCTAGAGCTATGTAAATCTCAATTACTCAGTTTCATAACTTGGTTTAAATCTCTACTCTTTCTACTATCAATATATGTACAAACTACAAACACATGCATACATAAACAAGAACTACAAAAAAATACTTACTAACAAAAATGTACAAATACACAATATCTTCCTCTTTCCTTCTCTTCTTGATGGTCTGGCACATTTCATTCACATGCATGCAAAGCGATGCATGTTCATGCACATGAAAGGCGATGTATGTGTGCGCATGCGTGTGCATATGCGTGTGCGAGTGCGTGTACGTGTGCATGTGAGTGTGTGTGTGCGCGCGTGCGCGAGTGCGCGCCTGTGTGTGTAGACGAGCGCGTGCGCGCATGTATGTGTAGGTGCCTGCGTGCGCGCGTGTGTAGATGCGCGCGCATGCATTCGTGGGTGCATACACATGCTTGTGAGTGTGCGTGCGTGCGTCTGTGCTTGTGTGTGTGGCACGAGTGTGTGGTGCACACTTGTGCATGCGTGTGTGTGCATGCCTCTGCGTGCGTGTGAGTGTCAGCAGTCAGTCACATTCCAATCAAAAGTGAAAAAGCCAATATATATGCATGCATGTTTTACTCATTTGTAATTGCATGTTAGTATGTATGTACAAAAAACATCTGAGAATTGTAAGTACATGTTTTAATCAACTACATGTTAGTATGTATGTAAGAAAGTCATGTAAGAATTGTAAGTACATACATGTAACGGAAAAAAAATTTAAAATGTCGCCATTGGAAAACAATATATCTTGGAAGAAGTTTGGCAAAAGCATGACCAAGTTATAACCAATGGAGTGCTATATAACATTAAAATAATTGTCATCGTGAAGCTTTCCAAAATTGAAATTTTCTTTTAATAATCATTTTTTCCTGCTTAAAACCACATCTAGTCGCATGTTTACCAAATCTTTCTTGCAATCCCAAGTTCAGGTATTGTGAAGTAGAATAAAAGTTGCATTTATCACAAGGGTGAATTACTTGGTTGTCTTCCCTCGTGTACTCATCAGGATTAATCCATAACACCACTTTCTCATAGTACTAAGTATATTAGTCTCTTATTGACATATATTATCCTGCATAGTAGTCCCCATCTCATAAAGTAACACTATCATCCACGAATAATTATAGTGTGCATAGTTCAGTAACATATCACCTGATTTAGAAAGAAACTGTTTTTAATTCCTTGTTCGCTCTAGTGAGACATGTCCAAGACTAGAAGTGCAGGATATCACATTTATGTACCTCTTCCATCTTGCTCACAAAATATACTTAGTTGTTCTCTATCATATGATTGTTGGTGCATTTTCATTAAGGTTGCAGTTATTATGGAATTTTTCGATCAACTATTACAGTTTTAAGGATGTGGAACTCTATGTAATAATATTCTGGCAGCAATTTCCATTTTAGAAGATAACTATTATTGTTTTCATGAAAATAAACCCAAATGCACCCAAATCATTCTCTATTTCCTGTGTCAGGTTTTAATCTTCTACCAGAAGCAAAGACTGAAGGTTTATGGTAATTAGAAGTTTCATGTTCTTATGGCATTTCTCAGTGTTATCAAAGGCATGCGCCTCATTGTGCCTCACGCATCCTGTGATGCACGATGGAGATCAAGCACCCCACATCAGAGGTGGCAAGGCCTTTTTTACCTCCAAGTGCCATGCACAAGGGCGCTTCCCACAGGTGCAAAGCATAACCTCCCATATTTTTGTTCTTTAACATTTCAATCGAGTCTTTATACCTGATAAGCATATCCCAAGAAGAAAAATAAACCCATAAGGGCATTGTAGTTGCCCAGTTGAGGGCTCTAATTTGTTCTTGTTAACCATTCAATTTTGCTTTAATATTAGTCTTGATTTGACTTTTGATTTGGAAAATTATGAACTTTATTACTATGATGGGTGTGTTAGCATTATGAACTAAGATCTTATTTTGTGATTTGGTAGTAGACATTATTTATCTTGACATACTTCTTATGTGAAAATTCATACACGTGCTTTCATGCTTGATTATCTATGTTGAAAAATTATGTATGAGGTATGTGCCTCGCTTCACTCGAGCATGCGCATCGCGTTGCACCTTGCACATGTGCACGTAATGGGATTTTGTGCCACCCATTGTGCATCACGCATTGATAACATTGACATTTCTTGTTCCTACCTCATAATTAGCAAGTATTACAACAATAAAACAAAAGCATAATCTCAGATTTTGCATCAACTAATATAATGGAAAAAATAAAACATGTCCAAAACGTACCAATGCAACAAAGAAACGAGCAACCACGTATGATGATTTAATATCAGGATACTGCATCCAGGTTTTCCTCACAGCCATGCGCTCAGCAAAATGGTTGGTAGCAGACAGAATACCAATGAAAAGATGAACAGGACCTCGAAGAACAGGATGCGATTTCCACCTTTCTGACTTTTCCAGGACATTGTGAACTGAAAAACTGGGATGGCTAGTAGGTAGAGAAGTGGCGTATGCTGAATGAACATCTATATTTCCTTTGATTGCTAAACCTGTTGCATCTTCAAGAATAAATCCCTAGAAGAACAACAGTATCCATATAAGAAACCAACTTTCTGGAAGAAGCAATGAGTTATGGCCAATTAACATAACATGAAGACTATTGAGTTGAGGATATTATAAAAAAGTAAGAGGTGCAGGAGTAGCTCTATTTTCCCATGCATACATTTATGCTCAATTCATAAGACAACTCGAACACTGAAATGTAACAAACAGTCAGTAAAGAGACAAGATAATACATACCGGTCGATACAGAAATGAAGTTATATGACGACCTCCAACATAGATGTGATATCCTTCCTTGCGAGCTTGAAGCGTCATGACAAACAGCTTGCCCTCTGCAAAAGGAAAAGGCCATGTTATCGCTGGCTTCTTTGCACGACCAATGAATCGACTCAACCATGAAGTTGTCTTGGACTCTTTCAAGTCAGAAGTATCAGCACGTTCCCATTTCTCACATTTGTTGTATCCATCGACTGTCCAAAATAAGAATTTGAAATTGTAGTTTTTAGCCAAATAAACCTCAACATGGAAGAACTGCCTGATGCTCTATCATCAAGCAAAACACTATGCAGAAAATAAACACAATTTATAGTAGAGGTAGAAATAAACAAAATGATATGCACACTCATGGTCTGCCAATCCTTGATTCAGATATTTAACTATCATACCGGCTTCAAATTGTCTTTTCCACTCTTATAAACTTGATGCCTAAGATGTTTCAATCTTCATAACAGCAGTTTTCATTATGAAGGAGAAACAATGAACTAAATATCTATTAATGATTTTGTTCCATAGGTGAACCGTCCAGTTACTTTTTTTTTTTTTGCATTATCAATTTATCATAGAGATTCTATTCTTTGGTTGTTAAATTGAGAGGTTTATCTTGATTTTTAGTATATCATATACATTATATTATTATATGACTCGTGTTATCATGTCTCCTCAAGTTCAATGCTATTCAAATCAACCTAGCCCAACAATACCCAAATTAATCTTTTTAGAGATTGAGTTGGATCTGTCTAGGGTTAGTTTCGAGTGTAAAGGTGGATTTTGTTAGATCAACATTTGCAGAACAGGGTTGGCTAGGATTATACCTCAACCAGACCTAGCGTGCACAATTTGTGTCCCTACCAATAAGAATGGAACAGCAAATGTGCAGAGATATAGAAGGTGACTCCTTGGTAACACAAATTTTCTCTGTCCTTATAAAAACTGCTTGTATAATCTGTGAAAGTCTCTTTTGTATTGCCAACTTAACCAAGAGGAGGGAAGTAGAGAAGGTTGAGGAACCGCTTAGTTTGAGTTTTCATACAATTCATCAGTCAGAAGGTAACAATTTCAAATCTCTGTCTTATTGTCTAGCTAGAAAAGCACTTCACTAGAAGTGTCACAACCCAACAACCTGAAGTGATTTAGAGTCTTAGACAACCTAGTAACGAATAAGGCTTTTTCCATAAGTTGCTTAAGGTTATCCTTGCTTCAGTACCTATGCACAAAACATATAGTACGAAGACACAAACAAAACATAATTTTTCAAAGACATGTACTAGTCCCATGCAGGCTAGAGCTGTTAAACTTCACAATTGAGATGGACTGGCATAAAAATACAGTCTGACAAAAGCAGACCAAGCAATTAACTTGCTAACATGCGTGATCCTTATACTCCCAACTAACTATCCCACTACACCAAAACCTTGACATTGTGGTGATGCTGACAGTTATAACTTTAGACACAAACATTGCAGGTTGAGCACAATTTCCATGGACCTAGATCTGAATTTACTTGGCGTTTTTTTTTTAAACTCTGCTTTGAATATGTGACATGTGGTAAGGAACGAGGATTGAGGGTTATCATTTTATATTCTTCCACACAAAGACTCGAACCGCTGACATCCGCCACAGGGTAAACCACCGCCTCTCAGGTCTCCCTGGCTGATTCTACCATAGAGGC
>BQKN01064140.1:3399-24636 GCA_022839385.1 Asparagus kiusianus
ATTTTTTGCTGAAAAGTTCTTGCATTGTGTTCCTTCCAAATGTAGTAAATGGTAGTAGTCAGAGCCATTATTTTCAACTTTTGTTTGAGACCCTTACCTCGCAACCTGACAATGTACCATTGCATGACTTGGTGCCAGTAGCAGGACCTCCAATTGAACCCCGTCCAATTCATAATGCTATTCCACACCTCACAGGAAAATGCACACTCAAAGAACAATTGGTTCCTGGATTCACAATTAGCTCCCGCACATAGACAACAACTATTTGAGTCGATGACTCCTCTTCTAAGGAGCCCGTCTTGGGTGAGGATTCTATCTTGTAAGGCTAACCAGCACACAAAAAGGAGGCAACAATACTAGGGCGTGAAATTTTTTAAAAAACAAAAAATTTTTGGCGGTCTTCATGGTGCAAGTTAGCAGGCGAATCCTCTGCTAAATTGCGCCCCCGCCTAGATCTTGATGGTTAGGAAGAAGAAGACCAACGGTAAACAGATCATTAGCATTGGATTGAGAGCGACTCCCTTTCGCAATCCAAAGAGACCAGTTCAAAAGTAAAATTTGTACACTACCAAAAAATGGGTCTATGGGGACGGTTCGTGGGACGCGGTTTAAAACCATTCCCTTTGCTTCCTAAGGGGACGGTTTTGTGACGGTTCTAACCGTTACGAAAAAAATTTAAGACAACGCCTTAAACTAAAACGTTGGGCTTAACTTAGGCTCAGACAAAAGTTTTATAATAGGCTAAGGGGACGGTTTAATTTTGTGTTAAGGGGACAGTTTTATTTTGGGCTTTTTATGTTAGCGCCCAAACTTAAAAAAAAACAATTTTAATTTTGTTTCCTATGACCGTACCCCTCATCTTTCACCCGATCAAAATCTCGTCGAAGAAACCTAGGGCTTTTTCTCGTTTCCCACTTTCGCTGCCTCCTCTCCTCGACGGAGCAAAACCGCAGCCTCCTCTCCTCGGCTCCCCACTTCCGCCGCCTCTCCTTCTCGCCGACCTTTTCACCGTCGTTTCCCTCCCCTCGTCGGTTCCTCACTTTCGCCGCCTCTCCTTCTCTTCCCCTCGTCCGTCAGCCCTTTGTTCGTCAACTTCAAGGCCATCCCTCTCTAGCATCCAGTGATTGGGTACTTATCTCTCTCCTTTTCAATCATCAAACTCTAGGGTTTCAAATTTTTCTTTTTATCTATTTAACAAAATTGAAATTTAATTTTATAAATTAGGGCTTTGTTGTCTTGGTTGATATTTGATTTTAAGCATGTATATTTCAATCCTTCTTGCAGCTTCTTCAGTTGCAGAAACAGTTCAAATTGATTGGTGCGGGCGCTTCGGTTCTCGATCTTGGATGCGCTCCCGGTGCTTGGCTTCAGGTATTCACTTATTTATTTATTTATTTAATTTAATGAGAGAAATTGCTCAACTGTGCTATATTGGATTTAATTTCAAGGTGCAGCTAAAAGAAATATCACTAAAGTTGCTTCCTTTGGTTAAGAATTCTGGAAATAGTACCGAAAAGATCGTTTCTTGTCTAACATTCCAGCCACTAAACCTAGATATTTGCTAATCTATCCTTCCGTTCTATGTAGATTTGTGGGGGTAAATTTGCAAATATGGTTGGTTTCGGGCTATATAGGTAAAAACCCCTAAAAGATATTTAAAACTGAAACCTTTGCTAAATTGGTTTTACTTGCTTCTATTAAAATGAGGTCCAGTTAATTTTCTTCCGTAGTGCATGTTTAGGTGGCTTGTCAGAGTTTAGGGCCACCAAAGAAGGGTGGCGTTGTTATCGGTGTTGATATAAAGGTTGGTGACATTGGTAATATAAAGGAAGGGATTAAGAGGAAAGGGATTTGGTTTATGTTTGTGATTTTGGGTTTTCTTTCTACTGATATGCTATGTTGGTTGCAGAGCAGACTGTTAAGGTTCCATCCCATCACTGTGACTCTAGAGTACGAACAGTTTGTGCTGATGTTATGGAGCTAATGAAGAGCCAGGCTAGAGAACTGTCTCCTCAGGTTTGTTTGTTTTCACTTATATATGACATTGATTTTTAGATTATAGCGCCTCTAGAGTACGTTTCAGTTTTGTTTGACTATCAGTTGATGCAAGTAACTGTGAAAATCTTGGTTTTGTTTGTGTATAACATGTGCTTGCTACAGGTGTGATGGTTCAATCCAAGCACCCAGCCAACCAGCATGGTCATTAACTTCTCTGAGTAGCCAACCTTTTTGCACAATGTCATCAAGTTGAAAACAATACTCTCACTGATGGTAGAAAAGATGGGGGTGGGGGTGGGGGGGGGTTGGGGGGGATCTCTTATAGTTGTCAATTTATTTATACAGATAATATACTTTCCTCTTCATTCAGGTAACTAACTATTGCTTCATATAACTTGGAATTGTTTTATGGTGCATGACTAATGTTCCTTAACCTTTCTAGTCTGTCATGCAATTTGTTCATATAACTTGGAACTGTTTTATGGTATGTGCTTATAATTCTTGTCATTTTTAATTGATATAATCTATTTTTGGGTAATTTGATATTGTCTGCTTTTGTAGATAAGAATGGAAATGAACACATGGGGGTGGTTGCATCAATGTGGCCAATATATGGTCTTTGCCATTAAACAAGAGAATTGAGGTAGAATTTAACAACTTGATACGATTAATTAATAGCTCGGGCGCCTTATTATCATGATATCGTTCTGGTGTTGCTGCAACATAATCTTTGTCTGCTCGGATTTAATGATTGGAGGCTTGTGCCTAAAAGATTGAGAGCAGAAGCTGTTGGAATAGTTTGAGTATCGATCTATAACTTTTCTATCTTAGAGCAAATTTCTGCTTCCAAAGGGGAGGGAAATGAATGGACTAATACTTTCAATGATCGGCAAAGCATTGAATAATCAGAAAAGGATTGGAATCATGAGAAGAAGCATTAGAACTGAACCCTCTTGATGTTGCTCGCAAATATTGGATACAATTTGTTGAACACTCATTTTCTAAAGAATTTTAAGGTACCTTTCCTTTTAAATTTAATTCAATGCACTTCAATTTGTCTCAATTTATTAGTTTTAATAGTTTGTGTCATTGGTAGCCTGGGAAGCGTATAGTAGATTACAAGTTTGAGATCCACTGAATAATTGTTAGTATTCTTTTAATACAGAAGTCGTGCTAAGATTTTCCTCAACCCTCACCACCTTGAACACAGTTTTTAATAGTTAGTGGTTTTTGCTAACGTCAAATTTCCAGAAATTAACAGGTGAATATGCACGATTAACAGAGTATTTGTTTTATGAATGGGACCAAAAAATATGTGAAATTATATGAGTCTATATACTATTGAAGTAATTAAAAATGTTGTAATTAATTAGATTTTGGGGACATATCAGAAGAGGTAGCAACATCATCAACACAAGCTTATACTATCTGCAACTGCTTGACAAAATTAGAAAGAACTGAAAGAAAACATGAAAAAGGAACTAAAAAACCAATATGTATTTTTCTGTGCCAGTCATCATGGGTTGTGCTTGCTCTCACTATTGATAATCACCGAGTTGTTGTTTGTTTGATGGAAGGCTCCTTAACCACATAGGGTTTTGCACAGGAAAAGGACCAAAGTCAAATTTTAGAAAAATGGAGTAGCAGTTTAAGTTTTAGATAGTTATAGCAATGATTTTTTTAGGCTTGAACCTGTGTACAGAAGTTATCGGATTTGGACTTAATTTCTGAACCTTGTCATTTGTCATAATTGCTCTTGAATTTTATTTAATTCGACTATAAGCTATGTTCTAAGTATCATGATGATTGCTGGCGGTATAAAAACTTGCAGGTCATATAAAAAGTTAGTGGATGCTGCTAAACATGGTGTGTTCAAAACCAGAAAGAAAAACAATTTCATTTGTCTGTGTGGTTTGTTATGAAGCCCAGGTCCTAAACCTATTGTCTTAAGGTTATAGAGTTGGGTTTGAGATAACAATTGTATTTTAAGTTTTGAAATGATAGTTGATAGTGTAACTTGGCAAAAGTGGACAAGTAAAATATAAAAGTTTAGAAAAAGAGAGTGCCTAAAGCATCAGAGTTTGGTATCTGAAACGAAAAAGTAAGAAGGATATAAGACCTAGCAGAAAAGAAAGCACATAGAGGGCACTAAGTAGGAGAATGAGCTTATCATGTATGATAAAATGTTTTCTAAGTTGATGACCGCATTTGCTACTATACTCTCAATACTGATGCAATATTATGTTTTCACTCATCTTCATGTCAACTATTTATTTAAAACTGAGACTTAATATTCTCCCTATATCATTTCTTCATACACGCAAAACACTTATAACTGTTATGTTTTAGGTTGTGTGATGTGGTCCACATGTAGAGCCAGATTTGTCTTAAACAATTAGGAATTATGACGGACCTTTATCCTTCTACCATTCGTGTCCCTTCTATTCTACTTGTGCTTACTCTTAATTTCATTATATACCTAAATATGATCATCATGCAATTAGTTATGACTCTAAAGAGAGACATACAGTCCATTTCATTCTACTTGTGCTTACTCATCTTTTTATCTTGATTTATGCAGGAAAATATTTGGAGATCCATGCTTGTCGCTCTTTGGGAGATTTATTTGTTATGAAGATTAGAACTTAATCGTCTCAATAGTGACATTTTGACCTTTTGATTAAGTAGTAGCTCTTTGTTTTAATCATGGAGGATTTGTGATATGTGCTTAATTTGGTTAGTTTGTGTGTAAAACTTGTATAGAATTATCTCAATCCTATTGCTATAATATTGTTCTTCGTTGTAATAAATTGTTCATTATATTAAGGCTAAAGTTTGGTTAGTTTGTGTGTAAAACTTGGACTATTGTTTCTTTGTATGTGATGGACTGATGTGTGATATCTGGGTGATTTGTTTTGATCGGTAAAAAATGAAAACCGTCCCCTTTGGTATAAAAATCGTCCCTATAGATCACAAACAAAATCGTTCCTATAGACAATATAACCGTCCTCTTAAGTCAAGCTCAAAACCGTCCCCCTTGGTATAAAAACCGTCTCCATAGAAACCGTTCCCCTTGCTATAAAACTGTTCCCATTGCTTAGAACCTAAAAACCATTCCCCTTGCTATCAAACTGTTCCCGTTGCTTAGAACCTAAAAACCGTTCCCCTTGATATACAACCGTTCCACTTGCTCTAAACTAAGAACCGACCCCTTAGCACAACCGTTCCCTTATAGTATCAAGGATGACAGTTTACAAACCGTTGCACTAGGAGCATAAACCGTCACATTAGACCTAAGAGCACGGCTGTAAACGAGACGGATGTTGAACCGTCCCCATAGGCCTAGTGTGACGGTTTCCATGCCTAGTGTGACGGTTCACAACCGTCCCCATAGGCCGCAAATGTGGTAGTGGTAGGAAATGGTGAAGTTCTTGAATCTGAAGCCATGAGATCAACTGGTCCTAAAGGGGAAAGAATGAAGAAATCCATGGAGGAGATTCTCAGAGATCCAAATCTCAAAGATCAGATGAATCCTCTATCGATTGGATATAGATCTCATAATCTCTATAAGTCCTCTTCATCTCGTGATGATCTGAGCAAATCTAGTAGATCTTCTTGGGCTGATGATGAAGTTCTTGAGATTGATTCAGTAGATCAGTTTTTTTTCTCAAAATCTCCTATTTTAGATTCAACTGTTTCTTTAAATCCTGATGGAAAATTACCTGAAAATGATGTTTGCATTGATTCTGATTTCCCTCCTCTTCCAAATGCTAAACCTGTAAAAGAGACGGTAAAGAGCTGGACCAGTTTCTTTGTAGACAATAGGAAAACTAGAAATGACATGATCATAGATTTCATTCCCCCTGAATCTAATGATTCTGTGAGATTTGAGAAGGATGAATGGCAAGAAGGAGAATCTATCTGGGAATTTTCACTTATTGGACAGGTTCTGGGCCTAAATGCCAAATTTAAATCTATGGACACCTTTGTTAAAAAAGCTTGGGCTCCAATAGCCAATCCTGAGGTTTTCCTCCTTAAATCTGGATTATATCTGTTCAAATTCAATAATAAGGAGGAGATCAATGGAATAATTGAAAGTGGCCCTTGGTTTTTCGAGTCAAGGCCTATCTTGCTAAAGCACTGGTCAAATGAAGAAGAGCTAGAGAAGAATTTTGATAATGTCTATCCTATGTGTATACAACTACCAAATTTAAGACTCAATTTGTGGAATGCTAAGTGCATAAGCAAAATAGCTAGTGTCATTAGTAAACCAGTAACTACAGATAAACTCACAGCCAATAGACAAAGGTTAGCCTATGCAAGAGTACTAGTTAAGGTTAAAATGCCTTCACAACTTCCTGAGCGCATTACCATTCAAGGGCCAAGTGAAAAAATGATTGATCAAAAGGTTCATTATGAGTTTAAGCCTAGATGGTGTGATTATTGCAAACAAGTTGGGCATGAAACTAGTTTTTGCAAATGGAAGCCTAGAACTCAAAAGATATGGATGCATACAGCTCAGATCTCAGTTCATGATCCACCTGGGGATTCACAGCAAGTTCATTCAGGAAAACAGGTGGAAATGGATACAGGAACCTTAGACAATTCTATGCACGTTGTGCATGTTGAGGTTAATGCAAATAGTAAGAAATCCCATAATGCTCATGTTCAGCAAGCTCTCTCTATTGATTCTGCTGATTCTGGTAATGCTGTGCACGTTTCTGGAGATAATGCTAGCAACAATAAAAGCTCCCCCACTGGAAACCCTCGGATGCTGATGCAAAGAAGTAAAAATAAAAAGCCTATCTCCATTAACTCTTTTACTCCTTTGGCAAATATGGTGGATGAACTGGATCCATTTACAATAGATAGAGGGGAGGTAAATTGATGAATCTATCAATTTGGAATATAAGGGGTTTGAACAAATCCCCTAAATAGCATCTGGTTAAGCAGAATATAAAGTAGTATCATCTTCCTTTTTTGGCTCTTATTGAGACAAAAATCAAAGAATCTAACCTTTCAGTCATTTCAAGGAAAATTACGACGGGCTGGAAAAGTGTTTCTAATGCAACAAGCAATGTCAAAGCCAGAATTCTGATTTTATGGGATCCCAGTATCCTGAGCATTCAAAATATGATTATCAATCCTCAACATATAACATGTACAGTTAAGTCAGTTGATAATAGAGTTGAATGTATAATATCAGCCATATATGCCTACAATCAGCAGGAAAATAGGAGGGGACTATGGACTGACCTCTACCATATACAACAATCCATTGGAAATATGCCTTGGATACTCAGTGGGGATTTTAATACTATGATCAATGATGAGGAGAAAATTGGGGGAATCAAGCTCACAGATACAGATACAAAGGACTTTAATGCTTTTATAGAGGATTGTCATCTCCTGCATCTCAAAACTGTAGGGAATTTTTTTACATGGTCAAACAAACAAGACTGTGACACTAGGGTCTGGTGTAGACTAGACAGGACTCTTGTGAATAACACATGGATTCAGAAATACAATTCTAGTCATGTTGAGTATATGCCTCCAAGCTTATCTGATCATTGCCCAGCTTTAATATCAATTTATGATGAGGGTAGGCAAGGCAAGAAACCCTTCAGGTTCTTCAAAATGTGGACTAATCATAGCAACTACCTGCCTATAGTATCTTCAATTTGGCAAAAACAAGTGAAAGGCTGCAAAATGTATTCAGTATTTCTTAAGCTCAAAAATCTAAGGGAGGTTCTGAAAGACCTCAACAGAAAACACTTTGGAAATACAAGTGAGCAAAAAATGCACTAGAGGAGGTCCAGCAAAAGCTCCAAGTTGATCCTTTCAATCATGCTCTCATTAGTTTGGAAAAAGAATGCCTATCAGTATACAACAAACTCCTGACTTGTGAAATCTCTTTTCTCCGGCAAAAAGCTAAAATCCAATGGAGTGTCAAGGGAGATAGAAACACAAGCTATTTCCACTCAACTATCAAGACTAACAGGCATCATAACAGGGTCCTAGTCCTAAACAATAGCCTGGGAGGGAAAATCACAGAGGAGGAGGAAATTGTTAAGGAAATCATTTCTTACTATAAAAACCTCATGGGCACAGCCATTCCAACATTAGATCCAAGCATTGATATTATTCAGAATGGTCCATGTCTGGGAGAAAATCACATCAGATATCTATCTACACCTATATCAAATGAAGAGATAAGAAATGCAGTGTTCTCCATTCCAGACAACAAGTCCCCAGGCCCTGATGGATATGGATCTTCTTTCTTCAAATCCTCCTGGAATGTGATTGGAGGTGAAGTTACTCATGCTATTCAAGATTTTTTTTTCAAAATGGTAAACTATTGGGAGTTATCAACTCTACATCCATCACTCTTATACCTAAGGTACATTGCCCAAACACTCCTGCTGACTTTCGGCCAATTTCTTGTTGTAACTGTCTCTATAAAGTGATATCAAAAATTCTGGCAACTAGAATCCAATCAGTGATGGGGTGTCTAATAAGTAATGCCCAGAGTGCTTTTGTCAAAGGTAGAAATATAGCCAGTAAGATCCTTTTAGCTCATGAATTGGTGAAAAACTGTGGCCGGAAATACATATCTCCAAGGGTCATGATAAATATAGACATAAGAAAAGCTTTTGATACCATTAGTTGGAAATTCATTAAAGCTATGCTAAAGGGCTTGGGTTTCCCTAAAGTAATGACTGAAAGGATCATGACTTGTATATCTTCACCAAAGTATTCTATATCTTTCAATGGATCACTACATGGCTATTTCAAAGGAGAAAGAGGCCTTAGGCAAGGAGATCCCCATTCCCCTTACCTGTTCATCTTGGGTATGGAATATCTTTCAAGGAACCTGGATCTACTAAAACTAAACAGAGATTTTAATTTTCATCCAAAGTGTGCTAAGCTCAAGATCACACATTTGATATTCGTTGATGATCTCCTGTTATTCTGCAAAAGTAGTCTTAAATCAATTCATAAGCTCTATTAGTGCATTGTACATTTCAGTGAGGTTTCTGGCCTTGATGCTAATCCAAGAAAAAGTGCAGTGTTCTATGGGGGTTTCTGAACCTATCAAAGAAGATATCAAAAAGTATATGAATTTTTCAGAGGGATCTCTCCCTATCAGATATCTGGGAGTTCCATTGGTATGCAAGAGACTTTCATTGCAGGACTGTAACTCCCTCTTCACCAAGATCTCAAATCAATTCCAGAAATGATTGAATATCAAAAAACTGTCATATGCAGGAAGAATTCAGATTATTAAGAGCATTATCCTTGGCATTCAAATATATTGGACCTCATGCTATATTCTACCAGTCAATGTGCTACAAAAAGTGGATGAACTATGTAGAGATTTTCTATGGGGGAAAAAAGATCAAATCCACAAGATTCCAATGGTATCATGGAGTAAAACATGTACAAGTATGATACAAGGAGGTCTGGGGAATTTCTCTTTAATAATCTGGAACTATTCATCAGCTATGAAGATGCTATGGGACATTCATTCAAAAAAAGAATGTTTGTGGATCAAATGGATCCATGAGACATACTTAAAACACACTGATATCTAGCAAGTGGAAATCAAAAATAGTGACTCTTGGATGTGGAAGCAGCTCTTAAAAGCTAGAAACAAAGCTTTGCAACAATGTGGAGGAGTAGAGAACCTACATGAGCTCATCAAGGCGTGTTGCTACAATAACAGTAAAGTTAAGCTATCGAAAATGTATCAAGCTCTATCCCCTGCAGTTGACAAAGTGTCATGGTGCAAAACAATTTGGGGGGTTTTAATCATCCTAAGCACTCATTCATTTCATGGTTGGCGGTGCATGACAGACTTTTAACACAGGATAAGCTTCATAGAAGAGGAATCATTCAAATTAACAAATGCATTCTATGCTCTGGTGCTGAAGCAGAAAACAGGAATCACTTATACTTTGAATGCACCTACACAAGAGAAGTCTGGATCAACATCATGGACTGGTTGCAATTTAAGTGGAAGAGTTGTAATTGGAATCTTCTTCTAAATTGGTACAACTCAAGTATACGAGGAAAAGAATTCAAGCATAGAGTGAAAAGAATGGCCCTATCTACATCTATATATAATATATGGATGGAACACAATGCAAGAATCTTCAAGCAAAAATGCAAGGGGATTGAGCAACTTACCAAAATAATTAAGGTGGATATATTGACAATAGTTCTTAATAGTAATATACATATAGAAGATGAGAAATGGATACTTTCCCTGTAACTGTATATAGATTGTAGGGAACTGGCGGATACTCAGGTTTGAGTTCTTCTGATGTACACAAAATTCTCCATATGGTCAAATGAATAAAATTTCATTTACGAAAAAAAAAACCAGCACACAAAAGAATATTTAGGTACATTCAATCCCTCCTAAACTACCTTGTACCATGATACCTTTTGAGTAACAGGGGATAATGCATTATACAGGGAAGAGAGCTTTAGCTTAGCATTTCCGTGACATGAGTTAATGAGCAGCTTCAGGTTATCTTCACCTCCACACAAAGTCATTGCTAAATCTCTAGTTCTAATCAATTGTTTCCACATCCAAGAATCACCAGCTTTTGATTTTACTTACCAAATGTCCTTGTGTTTAAATAGATTTCATGAACCCACTTAATCCACGAAGACTCCTTGTTGATGTGTATATGTCAGATACATCTCAAAGCTAAAGCAACATTCCACCTATGTGCAGAAAATATACCCAGACCTCCTTGCTTTTTACTCATGCACACTTTCTCCCATGACACAAGCGGAGCCTTGAAAGCTTGGTCAGTTTTACCCCATAAGAACTTCCTGCATAGTTCATCAATTTTCTTTAACACACTAACAGGTAAGATGTAGTTAGAGGTCCAGAATATTTGAATTCTAAGATTCACACTCTTGATAACTTGCATCCTTCCAGCATATGAGAGATTCTTGTGCTTAAGCCAATTTTGAAATTGACCAATTATCCTTGTGAAGAGAGGATTGGCATTATTCCTACAGAGAATCCCAGGAGATTGTGAACGGAAAACTTAACATTATCATAAACACCCCCATAGAAAATAGAGCTCTTATCTGGATTAGCCTCTAGGCCTGAAATCTCACTGAATTCCCTGATACACTGATATATCTTAGACACAGAGTGCATATCACCCTTAGAGAATA
Source organism: Asparagus kiusianus (assembly GCA_022839385.1). Classification (NCBI taxonomy): domain Eukaryota; kingdom Viridiplantae; phylum Streptophyta; class Magnoliopsida; order Asparagales; family Asparagaceae; genus Asparagus; species Asparagus kiusianus. The sequence continues at coordinate 14,599 of BQKN01064140.1, forward strand.
AGAGTAGGTCATCAGCAAAGATAAGATGTGTGATTTTTAGCTTTGCACATTTAGGATGATACTTTAATGACCTATCATTCTTCAAAATATCCAAGCTCCTTGATAAGTACTCCATGCCCAGAATAAACAAATATGGGGAGAGAGGATCCCCTTGCCTAAGACCACGTTCTCCTTTGAAATATCCATGAAAAGAACCATTATCCAATTTCAGTCCTCAATAGTTCTTAATCAAGAAAAATGAGAAACGCTTTCCCTCTCTTGCCTTTTTGTCTTCCCCATTATTTTTATTCTATAAGAAATGAATAAGAAGTACTTTCGTGAGATTGCTCTTTGATACAACCGTAGAAATGACTATCATGTAATTGGTTCATACTCTCTAATTCACCTTACATATATGAGAATTCAGGAAAAAAGCATACATAGCATGATGAATAATACGAACCTTTAAAATCTCTTTTCATTGACCAAAAAAATAATACGAACCTCAAAATCTTACCGAACCATTTTATATTTACAACATTACCAAAACAATTGAAATTAACTCGATTGTTTGATTTGGTTTATTCAGTTTGGACTTGAACTAGTTAATTAGGGGGCAAAAATCTATTTATATACCAAAGAAAAAATATGTATATCAAGAAATCAGCGAAAGGAAATATGAATTAAATGATAATCAATAAAATAACAATACAAATTAATTAAACAATAACCAATTTAAGGTAAAACAAAAAGAAATTTGTGGACTAATGAAAAGAAAGTAAGAATGGATGTCAGACAATTGAGAGAGCGGTCAGTTTAGTTTGTTTGGGTTGAAATTTCTAAATCGAACTGATAGATACATATTCTAAAATCAAATTGAATTGTCAAAATTCATTTAGCTCAATTGATTTCTTCAAACTGGGTAATGCTCATCCTAGCCTCAAGCATAAATTTAGAAGACCGGATCCTTTCTCATTAAGAAAAAGATATCACAATAATTGTAGTAGATGAAACAGAATAATACTTTGTAATTTAGTAGGAGATAGAAAATAATTACGATCTCCTAATTCTTTGGGAAGAATTAATTGTTATGACAGAAGTAAAATAGGGCACAAAAGATTTGAATCAACGGGAAATGAAGTTAGAACAGAAACCGGATATAATGCATATTTACTGTTTGTTTTTCTCAAAAAAAATAAGAAATGCCCTGCCACCTCACCTTTCAAGAAAACCCCCATGTGCCACATAGGTTTTTGATTTCAAGAGGTTTCCATTTCAAGTGTTTGTTTCGTCTTTAATTTTTAAGAAATGAAGTGCCACATATGTTGCCACATCAATTTTTCAAGAAATGTGTTTTCACACCAAATTGGGCTGAAAACACTTGGAAATGTCCCATCTGATAATTATTAATTAATAAAAGCACTGTTTGAATAGTTCAGAAGAATAAAACAAAATATTTAAATACCACCTTTCTCATTTTCTTTTTCTTATCCTCAAACAAACACAAGAAATAGAAATCAAAGCACTATTACTATGGAGGTTTTTTTTTGTCTGTTTGTGTGACTTGGCAATGAAAATGAACCTTTTTTTTGCGAAACAAACAAAAGAAATGAAAACTAGGAAATGTCTTGAAATGTCTTGAATTCATTTCAAGAGCTATATTTCCATTTCCAAATTTTTTATGGAAATAGCCAAACAGGCCCTTACCGTAAATGCACAGTATACAAAACTAACAAACAAGGGCCTGACATACAAACAAACAAACGAGGACCCAATAAACTACACATGCACCAAGCTACCCCTAGTAATTACTCTATGAACAGAGTATATACTAGCTAATACTATCAACAGAAAACGTGCGCAGCTCACGCTCAGCACCCGCCGCCCCCCCACCCGCCGCCTCCACAACCGCCACCACCTCCTCCTCCTCCGCCCCCGCCGACGTCGTGGTGGCCGCCGCCGTGGTGGTGGCCGCCGCCGTGGTGGTGGCCGCCGCCGTGGTGGTGGTGGTGGTGGACGTCCCCGCCCCCGTCCCCGCCCCCGCCCCCGCTGTCGCCCCCATCGTCACCGTCGTCGCCGCCGTCGCCCATATCGTCGCCCCCGTCGCCCCCTGTCGCCGCCGCCACCTCTTTTCTTCTTGCACTGTTGCGCACAGATGACGATCATGCTCAGAAAAAAGGCAGAGACGAATAGGCTTAAAAATAACGGCAAGATCCAGGTCACTAGTACAAACAGGTGCAGCCCCAACGGGTGGTAGGAACCGTTGGGGCTAATTTTCTTAGCACCAACGGTTTCCCCCGTTGGTGAAATTCGTGTTTTTCCCAAAAAAATGGAGGGAGCCCGCCCCACACCCCCAAATTTTGCTTTCCCCCAAGTTAACAAAATTCTCTCTCTCTCTCTCTCTCTCTCTCTCTCTCTCTCTGCCTCCCTCCCTCCCTCTCGCTAAAGCCAACACCGCCCTCCTCTCGGCGTCGTCGTCGTCGTCGTCTTCGGTGCTCTCTCGCCGCTTATTCTCTCCCTAAAAGCCCTAGTTAATCATCATCGGAGCTCTCTTCCCTGATTCGAGCTCCTCCTCTGATTTGAGCTCCTCTCGTCGTCGTCGTCATCATCATCATCGTCGTCGCCGACCTCTCGATTGGACGTTGTTGTTGCCGTCGCTGGAAGTTCTGTCGCTCCCTCCTCTTCGGTGAAAACCCTAACCCTAATCCCCCTTTCCTTCAAAAACATACTCTAAAAGCCCTAGTTTACTCAGCTGCTACATTTCCTTTCTTTTTACCTCTTCTGTGAATTATGATTTTTGAGAAAGCAACGGGAATGGGTTTGAGTTTAGTTGCTTCAGCTTCGATCTTTGTCTGCTATTATAAAAAGTTCCCTTTCTGGATACTTAATGAATTTATGGCCCTCTTCATTTCCTTTATGCTATGAATCTTGAAAGACTGATATTTTGTGGTGCCCATTTGATTGCTTTCCTTTTTCTTTACTCAATTGCTTTGAGGTTGGAATTATATACAGACCTGCTTTTTTGACAATCCATTGCCTCCAGTGGATTGTGTGGGTTTCTTCCTCTTATTCCTTCCAATTATCCTGAAGGATGGTATTTTTTTTAGTTGCTCAATTGAGTCAAATGCGTGAAAATCAATGATATTATAGTTGGGAAATTGAATTAACTGTGCTTGTTCTTTGTTTAATTGGTTTTCATAATTGGTACACGTTGTTCCGATGAAAAAAGCTTGCACCTTATTAGGTTGTATTTGAGGTTACTTGTTGTACTCAACTAACTTCTGCGCTGTATCACCTCACATTTCTTGGTGAAGTTAATATTCTACATTCTCATTTTCTGCTGTCTAATTGGTCCAATGTTATATGAACCCATGAAAAGTTGTAAAGGTTTACTCAATGTTGATTGTCCATCCTGTGCTGGAAGAATCATACAGTGTAAGGTAATCTAAATGTTTACTCAATGTTCTTCTCAGCTTGACGTACATATTGATTATGTATTTCTTTCTTAGGGATGATTAGAAGGCATCAGTTGCTAAAAGGGTCCTTGCTGAAGTGTCTAAGTGGATGGAAAGATTTGATTGCCTCGTGGTTGGTCAAGGTCTTGGGAGGGACCCATTTCTTCTGGTTTGTTTCCTGCAATTTAAAAGCATTCTCATGTTGTTTACTTATTGGTTTTATCATTTTTCTGAATAAAACTATAATTCTAAGATACTTTTCAGATGTGGCATGAACTGGCTATCCTTGTCATTTAACACTTCATGTCTGTATTCCTAGTGTACTCTCTTTTATCATCAAGTTACGGAATATACCAGAACTATTGCACATTTTGTCATTTCTTATTTTATATACCATCATGCCTGATAGCCAAATCATAGGGCAATTTAATCCAGTATAAGCTATGTAGCGAGAATACTTCTGTCATGAAGTTGGGTTGTGTTGGGAACTTGTCGGACATGTGTATTGGAACTTTGTAGAACCCCCCGTATCAGCTTGTCTTGTCTACATCAGCTGATTTTTGTCTATTAGATTATAAAACAAGTTTCAACTACTTTGTGTAGAGAGGTTTGCATACTATTTTCCTAAATGGTTCTTGGGAACTTGTCTGTTGGTCGTTTTTTTATGGATTTGCGGTTATGGTGATTGGTCACGTATGGATTTGCGGCTATGATGATATCGTGTTCAATTCAATCATATATCCAGCGTGTTTGTATACTTTGATGGCTAATGCTGGTTATAGGAGCTTGTTTGTATACTTTGATGACTTGCGTGTAGGTGAGACTCATTTTCTTGTATGCTTTGATGGCTATTGCTGGTTATAGGAGCTTGTTTGTATACTTGCAGGTGCCTAATGCTGGTTATAGGAGCATTTTTGTGGACTTGAGGAGAAACGTGTAGAGGAAAAGCTTTCAATTTTGGAAGAGTAAATGCAATTTACCCTATCTTTCTTTTGTAACTCTATTTAGGATAATTAGATGATACAACATTATGGTGTTTATGTGTATTGTTTCATTATCAGAATACGCATAACAATGCAAGTGACTGCTCCAGGAAGTGTTTATAGCTATGGAGTTGTACTGTTAGAGCTCTTAACTAGCAGATTACCTGTTGATGAGCAATTTGGTGAAGGGATTGATGTAGTGAAGTGGGTACATAGTGCATCAAAGAGAGGTGAAACTCCTGAGCAGATAATGGACACAAGGCTGAGCACTGTCTCATTTTCTTGGAGGAAGCAAATGCTAGCAGTATTGAAGATTGCCATGCTCTGCACTGATATCACTCAAGGCTGAGATGCTTCTTGAGGTTAAATAAGCCCAGTCGTCGACTTTTATGGGACTGAACTCATGGTGTAGCTCATATTCCCTAATTTCAAGCGGTGTGTGTTATGTGAGATAAGTGCAAGGAGCTTTTAAATGTTGGAAGGGATACTTTGCTCATGTCAAATGCAAAGATGTTTATCTGTAATTTTGTATAATTAAATAGTTGTGTCTCCCCTTCCATCAACAGAGCATGTCTCAGTTGGATGTTATGTGTCCGTTAGATATGGAAATAGTTTTGAATGTATGTAACTGAACGTATTATGTTATTGCCAAACATATCTTTTTGTTGAGAAAAAAATACTGTGACAGTTTGACTGTTTGAGATTGCCTGAACTCTTTATGGATGTGAACAGATATAACATATATATTTTTGTGGGAAATAAATTTTATGTAAACATGGCAGGCAAGAGGTACTAATGAAACTGAAAAAAATGAAAAATACTAGCACCAACGGTTACAACCGTTGGTGCAGATTTTCACCCGTTGGGGCTGATTCAGCCCCAACGCTAGTTGCTGTAACGGGTGGATTTTATGCCCCAACGGTCGTAACCGTTGGGGATACTACTTGCCCCAACGGTTACAACCGTTGGGGCAGAGCTTCTTTGTACTAGTGGGTGGGCGCACCGCTGGCGCTTGGCATCTTGTTTCAGAACTGGGGATGCATGGAATAGGGGCCCTATGGATCTAGGGTATAAATAATGGAGATTTTAAACAGGAAAGAGAATTCACAATTATTTTGCAAGCAAGCTAGTAATCTCTTTGGAAAAATCTAGTCCACCGATTTGGTTTTTCCCCATGTTCGTTCGTGTCCATGGAAATAGTTGACGGACCAACTGATTATCTAATTTTTTAAAAATATATTTGTCCCTTAAAGCTTAAGTCTTAAGTAATTACATTTTAGTCCCTCAAATCTGGAAGTTGCATATTCGTCCCTTAAATCTTCAATTATTTCATATCAGTCCCCCACATCTTCAAAATTGCATATTAGTTCTTCAAATCTATTATGGTATTTTCGGCCGCCAAATTATGACCCCTTGCCAACAACAGGCAGATATCCCCCGTCACGCATCATTCAGTCAACAAGACACATGGGACTGCCAGAGTCCCGACCTAGCCGACTCGCCGAGTCGACATCTCGCTAGGTCGGCTCGAATGGAGTTACATGTCTGTCCTCTCATCAAAAAGACAACTTGTAGTAAGTTCACTCGATTAGTTAATTAGCCAGCATCTCATTAGGTCGACTCGAAAGACGGTACTTCTTGACACTCCTAGATACAAGTCAAAAGGCGACTTCGATCGCGAACCCCCCGCCGACAGCACGTTGATTTCACATTAAATGCTTAGCAGGCGCCATCATTTCTTCATCCCCAGCACTATTTATGACACAACGAATCACGCCAGCTTCGTACGCCGCCTATCCCATCTCATTAATACCGAAATGACCGCGCACATTCCATGATCACTCCACGACTGATACCTGTAAAGTCGACGCTGACTCAGTCGCCAGGTCAGACCCGGCCAAATAAGACTAAAATGCCTCTCATGCATGGCTATAAGAGGGAAAAGTATTCCTAATGCAAGGGTGAGCAGTCTCTCAGAATTTTTCTCCACTCCACTACACTTGAGAACTCACACAGTTCACCACTTTCCCACTTAAGTACATCACTGACTTGATTGTCGGAGGACAACAGAGGAACTAGTCTTCATCCTCTTACGAGTTGCTATTTGTGCAGGACAGAGCAGCTCAACTCAAAACTGAATATTCGGAGAAGTTTAATCAACCTCACCCCCATTACATTATCTGTGTGATTATTAACATCAACAAAATCCTATAGTGCCTTGCAAATGGTCCCTCAGTTAGTATTTTAGTTAAAAAATTTTAATTATATGGTTGGGTTAATTCTTAACCTAAAATTTACAATCACCAAACTACCCCTCTTTTTGATGTTCGTGAAGCTCAACTATGGTTTTTTTTTTGCTAACCATTAGAGGAGAACTCAAGTCAATTTAGATTTATTTTAAGTAGATATTGGTTGGGGAACATTATAAAGGGGTTAAAAAGTTACTTTGCCTTCAAATGTTAGATTTGACCGAATATTCTTGTTGTGCGCGGCGCGGAAGCCAAACAATCAACCAATTATGATGCTTTGAGAAACCAAACCAACGAACGCTGAGAGAAAGACCAAACAAATCAAAACAACGGCACAAATCCAAACACCAAGGTTTTACGTGGTTTGGCAATTGCCTACGTCCACGGGGCAAGAAGGGGGTGGGTTTTCACTAATAGAGAAGGAGAGTACAAATTGAGATTACAAATCGTTCAAACGAACCAACTAATCTCACCAACAAATCTCTTAATCTCTCAACCAATAACCCTAACAAATAGCTCAGAAAGATCTCTCTTTTCTGTGCTCTAAAATCCCCCAAAACGCTCCTCCAAATTCTCTCTTCTAATTGTTCCATATATATAGAAATCCTAAAATCATAAACATACTAGGAATTCTAAACCAAAACCAAATCAAATTAGGAATCCTAATAACCTATTACCAAAATAGATTAGGAATCCTAATAACCTCATATCACCAAAATAGATTAGGAATCCTCTATCCAACAATTCTCTCCAAATCTAATGTGATTTAACCTGATAAGTCATTTTGTAAGATCCTATAGGATTTGAGGGACTAATATGCAATTTTTAAGTTTTGAGACTAATATGCAATTATTGAAGATTTAATGGATTCAGATGTAATTTCAAGTTTTAAGGAACTAATATGTAATTATTAAATATTTAAGGGACTAATACCTAAAAACCCCTTTGTGATTAAAAAGTAATGGAATTGTTTTCCCATTATTCTCTAATTACTAGAAATGGAAACCAAATATTTTTGGTATTCGTATATGATATGAATCTAAATATGTGTAGTCATCTAATTAATTTTCCTTTTAATATCTTATATCTTATTATATACGAGATATAAAAGGATATTAATTTAAATACTATCGAAAGAATCAAACTTTTCTAATAAGAAAAACATCTTTAGACAAATAGTTTCATATTCATAAACAATAGAATGTTGAATTAAATAAATGCAGCTAATTATTTGATGAACATACAAAAAGTTAGTATTCTGATTCGAACTAACTAAAATGTGGATTTAAAAAACTTTAGATGAATATGGATATAAATATCCCCATACAGATTTGTGTTCAATCTTCTTACACAAATAATTTACCACATTATGTGCCTTGTTATCATAACCCTGTTTTATGTTGGTGCTTTGCACTTACAGAATTGGAGCCAGTTTGATCTTACCTTTTTTTTGGGGTGCTTTTGCCTTTTTTTTATAGAAATAATCGATAATAGTGTTTAGTAAAATTTTATTTTTCATACTTTTTAAAATTGCTTTGCTTTTAAAAGGTGTTTTGAGAAGCAATATGATTTGAAAAGCAGACGACTATTTTCAACAGCAAATATAAATTATTTTTATAAGTTAATTATATAAGTAACTTATTATAAGTTTGGGAAAAATGTGTTCAGGCCCCAAAAACAGAAACTTCATATGTTGCAGCCCCTCCTAGTTTACCCCATGTGGTTCTGCCCCTTGAAGTGTGATATTTTGTGCTGCAGCCCATTTTTAACAATTATTACATGCGGGCTAAGCTAAAATCCCCAAAATAACCTTATCCCCTCTCCTCAATCCTTCAAACTCAGTTCTCTCTCTCTCTCTCTCTCTCTCTCTCTCTCTTTAAAAACAAGGGCTTTCTCAAGCTTGTCGCCCTGGCCCTCGCCCTCCTCGCCGTCGCTACCTCCGCCCAGGCACCCAAGCCTCCCCCGAGTTCACCTCCTCTCCTCTCCTCCGCCCAACCTCGTCGCGGTAGCTCGCCGCCGCTCCTTGTCTCGCCCTCGACTACGTCGGAGTTCGCCGCTGTGCCTGCCACTTTTGAACCCTATAGTATGATAGGCCGGAGGAGGATGACCAAGAGAAAAGAGTGCATGATGCCTAAGAAAAGTAAAAATGAAGGGGCTGCAGGCACAAGGCCACTCTTTTTTTTGGAATTTAATGAGAAGCCACTGCATGTTAAGGAGATTGTTAGTCAAGATGGCGAAGAGATGCCTGTTGGGTTTGAAATTTTAAGAGCTGATCTTGGTCCTGGAGCTGAGGAAGGAGATGGCGAAGCTTTTTTGATAAATTTGATGTTGGTATTATTATCTTTGCTTGGATTTTATCATGGAGTATTCTCCCTGAAGAAATGTCGAATGCCTTAACTTGCAGGAATTTGATGCTAAAATTTGATGTTGGTATTCTTATCTTCGCTTGGATTTCGTGTTCATGTTAGTTCTAACTCAGTTCATGTTAGCTCTAAATAGTTAGTGTTCTAATTTAGAACTAACAAGAACTGAGTTACAACTAACAGGAACTGAGTTAGAACTAACATAAACCCAGTTAGACCTAACATGAGTTAGAACTAATTGGAAAGCTGGAGTCGTGCTCAAGCCGTGAAATGCCGCGTGCGATGTCCTCAAGGAAGCAAAACACTTAAATAATTTGATTTGCATATAAGTTGGCTCCATAACCCGTATAATAGGTATCCAAACAGATGGTTCTGAGACTAAATTCATACCACAAATGCTCTCATTCTCTACCCACTGATTTTTTGTCTTCCATGTTCCATGATCACATACTAATTTGGATTTAGCATTTTTATTTTATATGCTTTTCAGAATTAGTGCAACATTATTCCAAAAACCGACGCTTAAATCCTGCTGTATCACGGCTGTTCCTCTCTTTGCTCCATGCAAATCCTTGTCGTGTTGTTAACAACGTCGACACGATCATTGAAATCACCATATTCTTTCGATAATTAATTCGCTAATCAATACATAATGCGCATTTGGGAGTTTGCAACATCTGCAAAAAGCTTTCTTGTGCCATTTCGTAACTATCATTGTATAAATTAGAACTAACTTGGTATAAAATAGAACTAACATTGTATAAATTAGAACTAACTTGGTATAAATTAGAACTAACGTGGTATAAATTAGAACTAACATGGTTAAAATTAGAACTAATTTGTTATAAATTAGAACTAACTTGTTATAAATTAAAACTAATATGGTTAAAATTAGAACTAACGTGGAATAAAATAGAACTAACTTGGTATAAATTAGAACTAACGCGGTATAAAATTGTGACGCCCCAGGGTTCACACAAGGCTGCAGTCCCAGGTGAAACCCGGATTG
>BQKN01064140.1:54545-82403 GCA_022839385.1 Asparagus kiusianus
TCTCTCTCTCTCTCTCTCTCTCTCTCTCTCTCTCTCTCTCTCTCTCTGCACTCCGCAGCGCACCGCAGCACGCACCGGCGAAGGTGCAGGGCCGCAGCGCAAGACCGCACCGCAGCGCGCACCGGCGCCGGCGCAGCGCCGCAAGCGTAGCTTCTCTCGTCGACTCCGACTCGCCGTCGTCACATCTGACTCGCCGCCTCGTCGCTGACTCGAATTTCTTTTAGCTGCCAACTCGAATTTCCTTCACTCGCGGCCAAGCAACCACTCATCATCGTCTTCATGGCCGAGGCCGTACCATATCCTCAGGATCCATCTCCTTCTTTGGAGACACACGCACCCGTAGTGGAAGTATAAACTAAAAACTCTAATTTTGAATCTATGCTTTCAGTTTCAGGGGGAAAATCTAAACTTTTTAGTTCTTGATGCATGCTACTAAATTGTAGATTAATGAGAAATAATTGTTTTAATTAGATTTTATGACTAAAATTAGATTTTCAGGGGACTACAAATTAGATCATAAAAAATACACATTCTCATAAATTAAAACCGAACAAACAGAACCGAATCGTACCGAACCGACTTGCAATAGTTCGCTTCGGTTTTAAATAATGGGTGGTTCGGTTCGGTTTTTCAAACTTTGATAAAAACCGAACCAACCAACCGTTTGCACAGCCCTATGGATATCCCAAGTTTATTTTTTGCCCAAACCAAACGCTGGCCTCATTTTTAGTGTCACCACAAGAAAATTTATTTTGCCCAAAAGAATACTCAAAAGTTTAACAAAAGTAACATTGATACTCCAACCTCTTACATAATAACTTTGATTCTCCCGAAATTTAACAAAAGTTTAATTAAAAAATTAGTTTGGCATGTCACAGTTCAATTTTGGTGAACTAATTCGGGGTATTTTACGGGAAAAAAAAACACTTTAGAGATATAATAAGTTAAATTTTGTTGTACTGTAGGGTATATTTTGGCCAAATAAACCTTATAATATCAAAGCTAAAATGAGGTAAATTTTAATATATTTAAGTGCAAATAACCCAACAATCGAGACACTTCTGTAAGAGTGTTCTGTGAAAAGTCCACAATCAAACGAGTAACAATGTAATATTCGGTTTTACGTAGTTCAAGTTATTTACGAAATTAAAGTGTCAAAGAGGGGCTAACTACCGCATCTAAAATTCAATTTTTGAAGCATCAAAGATTTCATAGATATTTCATAGATATGTCATAGATGGAAATCAAAGTGACCACACAACAAACAAGTTGAGCTTTACCTGACGCCCCCAACAATATATGAGAGAAAAACTGAACAGAGTCCTACACAATTGATTCATATGTGCCAAAGTCTTACGTTAGTCCAACAATAATTACACACCTCATCTATCTAAAAGTAATAATACTTCACCGGAACTAAACCACAAGATAAACGTATTTTCAGGCAGCCGCATGTTCACGAAACTAATCACCAAACCAAAGCACAAACTTTGGGGGAAAAAAAAAAAAAGAGCACGGGCACTCGAACAGAAAACGTGCACAGCTCACGCTCCGCACCCGCCGCCCCCGCACCCGCCGCCCCCGCAACCACCGCCACCACATCCGCCGCCGCCGCCGCCGCCGCCACAGCCTGCGCTGCTAACCACGGAGGCGGCAACGATACCGGTAGCAGCACCAACTGCAAATCCCCTACCCGCGCCTTGCCTACCCGTGTAGCTCTTGTACCCGCCTCCGGTGGCAGTACCGTAATAAGTCACCCCGCGGCTTTTCTCCTTGCTGCCCTTCTGATGTTTCTTCTTGCTCTTTTGCGCGCAGCTGAAGACGATCGTGCTCAGAACAGCGGCGGCGATGCAGAGGATGAAAACTGTTTGTGCGAATCGCGAGGTCGAGATGGGCACAGCGCCGTTGCCGACTGCTGCTGCTGCTGCTAATAATCTTGCCATCTTGTTTCAGAATTGGGGATGGATGAAATAGGGGCCCTATGGATCTATGGTATAAATAATGGAGATTTTAAACGGGAAAGGGAATTCGAAATTATTTTGCAAGCAAGCGAGTAATCTCTTTGGAAAAATCTAGTCCTTTTTATGACCGATTTGGTTTTTCCCCAACTTCGTTCCTCTCCATGGAAATAGTTGACGGAACAACTGATTATCGAATATTTTTTTAAAGATATTAGTCCCTTAAGTCTTCAGAAATTACACTTTAATCCCTCAAATCTTAGAACTTGCATATTCGTTGCTTACACCTTCAATAATTTCATATCAGTCGCCACATCTTTGAATTTGCATATTAGTCCTTCAAATCTGTTATGGTGTTTTCGGTTGCCAAATTATGGCCCCTTGCCAATAACAGGCAGATATCCCCGTCACGTACCATTCAGTCAACTCGAGACATGAGAGAGCCAGAGTCCTAACCTAGCCGACTTGCCGAGTCGACATCTCGGTAGATCGGCTCGAATGGAGGTACCTGCCAGTCCTCTCATAAAAAAGACAACTTAATGCAAGTCCACTCAATTAGTTAATTAGCCAGCATCTCGCTGGGTCGACTCGAAAGACGGTACTTCTCAACACCCCTCGATACAAGTCAAAAGACAACTTTGACCTCGAACCCCCCGTCGACAGCGCGTCGACATCACATTAAATGCTTGACAGACGCCATCATTTCTCTATCGTCGATACTATTTATACATCGGACCACACCAGCTTTGTACGCCCCCTATCCCATCTCATTAATACCGAAATGACCGAGCACATTCCGTGATCACTCCACAGCTGGCACCTGTAAAGTTGATCCTGACTCAGCCGTCAGGTCAGACCCGGTCGAAAAAGACTAAAATGCCCCTTCTGCATAGCTATAATAGGGAAAAGTATTCCCAATGCGAATGTGAGCAATCTCTTAGAATTTTTCTCCACTCCATTACACTTGAGAACTCACATAGTTCACCACTTTAACACTTAAGTACATCACTGACTTGATCTACGGAGGAACAACGGGGGAACTAGTCCCCATCTTCTTACGAGTTGCTATTTGTGCATGAAAGAGCAGCTCAACTCAAAACCAGATATTCGGAGATGTTAGCAGCCCCTAATTAACCTCACCCACATTATATTATCTGTGTGATTATTAACATCAACAAAATTCTATAGCGTCTTGCAAAATGATCCCTCAATTAGTACTTTAGTTAAAAAATTTAATTATATGGTTGGGTTAATTCTTAACCTAAAATTTACAATCACCAAACTACCCCTCTCTTTGATGTTTGTGAAGCTCAACTATGGGCTTTTTTTTTGCTAACCATTAGAGGAGAACTCAAGTCAATTTAGATTTATTTTAAGTAGATATTGGTTGGGGAACATTATAAAGGCGTTAAAAAGTTACTTTGCCTTCAAATGTTAGATTTTACAGAATATTCTCCCCAAATCTAATGTGATTTAACCTGAAAGGTCATTTTGTAAGATCATATAGGATTAGAGGGACTAATATGCAATTTTTAAGATTTGAGACCAATATGCAGTTATTGAAGATTTTAAGGGATTCAGATGCAATTTCAAGATTTAAGGAACTAATATGAAATTATTAAATATGTAAGGGACTAATACCTAAAAACCCCTTTGTGATTAAATAGTAATGGAATTGTTTTCCAATTATTCTCTAATTACTAGAAATGGAAACCAAATATTTTTGGTATTCGTATATGATATGAATCTAAATATGTATAATCATCTATTAAATTTTCCATTTGATATCTTATATCTTATTATATACGAGATATAAAAGGATATTAATTTAAATACTATCGAAAGAATCAAACTTTTCCAAATAAGAATAACATCCTTAGACAAATAGTTTCATATTCATAAACAATAGAATATTAAATTAAATAAATGCATCTAATTATTTGATGAACATGCAAAAAATTAGTATTCTGATTCGTATTAACTAAAATATAGATTAAAATTTTTTAGATGAATACGGATATGAATATCTCCATACAGATTTGTGTTCAATCTTCTTATACAAATAATTTACCACATTATGTGCCTTGTTATCATAGCCCTGTTTTATGTTGGTGCTTTACACTTACAGAATTGGAGCCAGTTTGATCTTACCTTTTTTGGGTGCTTTTGTCTTTTTTTAAGAAACAATCAATAATGGCGTTTAGTAAAATTTTATTGTTCATATTTTTTAAAATTGCTTTGCTTTTAAAAGGTGTTTTGAGAAGCAAGATGCTTTGAAAAGCAGACGACTATTTTCAGTAGCTAATATAAATTATTTATATAAGTTAATTATATAAGTAACTTATTATAAGTTTTAGCAATACTAAACTAGCTCATGATTTATTGGGTTATACTTTTTTGCAAACTTGCACGTCAATGAAAATACTAACTATAAATACAATTCTTTCCACTTTTTAATTCGAGTTGTACCAGAAGCTAGCATATGATGAGACTGAATTAAAAGTCTGTATTAGACACACTACACATGCTAATATTGGTAGTATTATAATATATATGGACTATCTACAAATATAGTTCTAAATTTAGAAACTGAAAGTATGTATGATTTATCTTTTGAAACAGAAAATATGTATCATTAAATATGTAATACATAAGAACTATCTTGAAATAAATTTTAATTTCCGATAATTTTGATGTGCTTTTAAACATGTATAAGGGATCAAAATCATTTGATCCCGAAAATTTTAAAACTTTGATTTTGAACAAAGCGGATGCATGGTTAAAATGAGTTGAAATTATCTGAGATTTTATTTCTAAATAGTCAACTTATAGTAAACCACATCTAATTTTATATGTTTGAAATGTAGAAAATCCAAAATTTAAATTTGTATCTATAATTTTTAGATCTTGGACACTACAAGAAGAGATCCTTTACATCCTACATTGTAAAGAATGTCTATAATTATATATGTGGATAAATAAGATTGGTTAATATAATGACCCTTGGTTAATACAATAAGCCTCACTATTAAGAAGGGTGTTATATAGTTTATTTAACTAGCTAATATAGTACATGAGGTCCATCGAGTGAGAAAAGACTATTGATGATATATATGCATCCTCTACAATCTACGATGTTGAAGATCCCATAGCAGATATTACAAGTTTAAAGATCTTTTACATCCTTAGTTGTAGAGGAACTCTACAATTCACCAATCAAATCTTCTTACTTAGTCAATGGATGCCACGAATGATATTAATTACTTGAATTGTATAAAAATATATAGTTGTGACGCCCAATAAGATACACCAATACTATTAATTATAGTTAATTGTAAGCTTTCTTACTTTTCTCTGAGAGTGGTATCGATCAAGTTGATAAATATATTAGGCTAACCTTGAGGCGAGCTTTGACTTTCTTCTTGTTTTCTCTTCCCCTTCCTAATTCTCGCATGTTGTTGGGACTTTGAAGATGAGCTTGTTTAGTTAGAAAAGTTAATTACCTTTAGCTTCGGGTTCAACAGTGTGGAAGAATCAGAAAAACCAGTTTTTCTGACATAAGTCGACTCATGCACAGAGGGTAAGTCGACTTATGGTAAGTCGACTTGTCAGTGTGCACAAGTCGACTTACGAACTGCTTTGGAATTGTGAATTTTTTTCTCTGCCAAGTCGACTTATCAAACCTGATAAGTCGACTTACGAAGTGTGCTCCAGTTGCTGTTTTTCTCTCTGCCAAGTCGACTTATGCTGACTGATAAGTCGACTTACGACGGGTATTTTGCATAATCAGGTTTCCTGTTTGCAGTCTGATTGGGCTTTTTGTTTTGATATAAATAGGGAAACGATTTGTTAGGGTTTTTAATCAGAGATTGAGGAATCTTTTGAGCATTGTGGGAGGGAGATATTGTGAGCAATGTGAGATCTTTGGTTGAGGGTTACTTTGAGGGAATTTGTGTGATTGTAATCCTTTGTACTCTCCTTGATTTAGTGAAATCTCCCCATCCTCTCCCCTGTGGACGTAGGCAACTTGTCGAACCACGTATATCTCTGTGTTTGGTGTGATTTGTCGTAATTAGCTTGGTTTGTGCAAGTGTGTGGTTCTCTTCTACTCGTGATCACAGGTTCGTTGTATGTTCGTGCAATGCTTCCACATAGGCGCGCGACAAGTGCTATCAGAGCCCAGATTTCAGATCTAGGGTTTTGGATTAGGTGGAGGAAGATTCAGTTGGAAGCCTGGTTCTTGGAGTTCTAGGCTTTGGTGGAGTTAGGGTTTGAAGTTGCCGTTGAAGATCTCGCTTTCCTCGTGTGGTTAGGAGTTCTAGTTGGAATCCAATCTTGGGTTCAGTTGGGTAATTTCTTATTCCTTTCAAAGTTTGGATCTTTCTCTATAATTTAGAATTTGTGATTATGGGTGAAGAAGTTGGTGAAAGCAGCAAGATGACAGGCACAGTTCAAGTGGGTTTTCAGAACACTAAGATTAGTGTAGTGAAATACGACGGTAAAATCAATTTTGGTTTGTGGATGAGCGACGTACAAGATGCGCTCAATGCTCAAAATCTGGAGGAGACCATCATGGTCGATGTGAGGCCACCTAAATATGAAGAGGCGATATGTGATAAGATGAATCGAAATGCTTGCGGGGTGATCAGGTCCTGTTTGGAACAGGAGCTGAAATACGATGTGATTGGGGTGACGTCTGCGATGAAGATGTGGGAAATTCTCAACAACAAGTATCTTACGAAGAGTGTTGAGAACAGGTTGTATTTGCTGCGAAGATTATTCAGATTCCAGATGTCCCGAGGCACCTCGTTTGCGGCTCATGTGAACAACTATACTAAGTTGTTGTCGGACTTGGCGAACGTGGATGAGAAGATCACAGATGAGTACAAGGCTATTATTCTTTTGGGCTCCTTACCGGATGAGGAGTATGATACCTTCGTGCTTACGTCGCTGAACGGGATATCTTCTATCACTTATAGTGAAGTGACTAACGCATTGACTAACTACGATTTGAGAAGGAAGGATAAGGAGACTTCCCGTGCTAGTACTTCAGGAGAGGCCTTGTCGACGAGAGGTAGAAGCTCATATCAGAAAGGTGGAAATAGAAGGAGGTCAAAGTCAAGAGGTCGTCACCAGCTTGGAAAGAACCAATGTGCATTCTGTAAGGAGCAGGGACATTGGAAGAGAGATTGCTCGAAAGTCAAAGAAAAGGAGAATAGCAAGAATAAGGGCCCGAAGGCCAATGAGGTGAATGTTGCTAGCGGCAATGATTCCGATGATTCGAGCTTTTCTCTTTTGATTACTCCGGAGGTGAACCATTTGGATGCATCAGAGTGGATGCTTGATTCTGGCGCTACTTATTATGTGACTCCTAGGCGAGATTGGTTCTCATCATTTGAGAGACTCGATGGTGGTGTTGTGGTCATGGGAAATGATCAATCCTGTGGCGTTCGTGGGATAGGTACTGTGAGGATTCGGATGCACGATGGAGTAGTCCGTGAGTTTAAGGAGGTGAGATTCGTTCCTCAACTTAAGAAGAATCTTATCTCAGTTAGGACTTTGGAGGCGAAGGGATTCAGGGTAACCTTTGAGGATGCTGTAGCGAAGGTTACTAAGGGATCTTTGGTGGTGATGAAGGGAGTCCGCAGTCATAATTTATACTATCTGAAGGGGAGCACCGAGATTGGCCAGGTTGCTTCGGCGATTTCAGAGGCGGACATGAGCAGACTTTGGCATTACAGGCTAGGGCATACAGGTGAAAAGTCACTGCAGGCATTGTGCAAGCATGGGCTTTTGAAGGGAGCCAAGAGTGGGAAGATTGAGTTCTGTGAGCACTGTGTACTTGGCAAGAAGACAAAGGTGAAGTTTGGGATGGCCATTCATAGGACGAGGGGCATCTTGGACTACATGCACACAGATGTTTGGGGTCCACCAAGACGGCATCACTTGGTGGTGGACATTGGTTCATCACGTTCGTTGATTACTATTCTAGGCGATGTTGGGTGTACACCATGAAGCATAAGAGTGAAGTCCTAGATTTGTTTGTGGAATGGAAGAAGAGGTTGGAACTACAGACTGGGAGAAAGATCAAGACGTTGTGATCCGACAACGACGGCGAGTATACTTCAGACCCCTTTCAGCAGCTATGTCGAGACGAGGGCATAGAGAGGCACTTCACAGTTAGTCATACACCGTAGCAGAATGGGGTGGCAGAGAGGTTAAATCGGTCTTTGCTGGAGAAGATTCGATGTTTATTGGCGCATAGTGGTTTGGAGAAGATCTTTTGGGCTGAGGCACTTTCTTATGCGAGCCACCTTATTAATAGGCTGCCTTCATCTGCGATTGAGGGGAAGACCCCTATGGAGATGTGGTCGAGAGAGAAAGCACATGACTATGACCAGCTTAAGGTATTTGGTTGCCCTGCATATTATCATGTTAGAACTGATAAGTTGGAACCTCTGTTTGCGTAGAAAATTGTTTGATTCATTGCCGTGTTCATTACAAACTTTAGACGTTTACAACGAAAACAAAAATTAGTCTTTTTATAAGACTTTTACACAATGAATATAAAATTACAATTCAAACAACGCAGAGATCGTTTATCGGTCTTCTGCTTGCGTGGGATCTTGGCCTGTGACGGGGATATTGATATCCGTGGACCACCGTCGATCAGATCTGATTGCTGAAAATTTAGGCAGAGCTTCGTCTATCCGTGAAGGGATCGAGAAACCGTAGCTCTTATCTCGGCGAAGCGAGATAATCACTCTTCTTAAGATTACCGCAACGGGATAATCCTAAGGAACGAACACGGGCGATGCAGATCTGATGAGTCCTCTTCTTTATGCCTACGAACTCAATCTGATCTCTCCTCCTCCTCTTTGAAACTTGTGGATCTTCACTCCTTAATTCGGCAGGGCTTCGCCAATTCTCCAAAATTCCAGATCTGAAAAAATGAAGCTCTGGGGCTTCTATTTATAGGCACGAGGCAAAACTGGGTTGGAGACACCCTTGGGTGTCTCAACCAGGGCCGAGACACCCTAGGGTGTCTCGACCTTGGCCGAGACACCCTAAGGTGTCTCGCTCGTGCCGAGACACCTCGGGTGTCCCAGTTCAGCCTGAGACGTTCCGTTATGCCTGTTTGATTGTTTCCGCCGTAAATTCTTCGTCCGAACTCGGATTTGAGTGATTCAAAGTGCGTTGGAAAGCTGACGAGGAATTCTATAAGCTCCAATGATCAAATCATCCGTGGAATAAGTGAGACACGAAGGGTATTGTACCTTTTGTAAACGTTGCAGGGCTCCCAATCAGTCCGTATCTTCGTTATTCCGAAATTCCGTTGCTTCGCGTATTCCGTCGATCCACTTCAACCGTTCGTCGACATCGATTAAGCCTCTGTGACTTGGATAGTGACGTTCATCATCTTCCCTTAATGTTGAGCTGTTCGTGAAGACCTATAGGTAATTTTCGATGCCTACAGATACCCCCTCCAAAGCGTTCCAGACTCGTTTCTTTTATAGAAGAGGCTGGAATACTTTGGATGTGATTGGTCCAGCCTTCGATCGGCATAAGGGACCTGTAGTTAATTTCGATTCTTAACTCCTTCGATTTTCAATCTATTCGATGCTTTGACGAATAGCTGAAGTTCTTTCGGCACTGCGTTTATCGGCTGGCCCTCGTCGAAATCTCAAATCTAAACTGATGGGTTGAGTTTGGCTCGCATCGTCGAGTTGACTTTGAACTGACTATCTCTGTCATGATATATTGATTCGCGTTGACTTTTTAATCGCAACGTATTGACTAGCGTTGACCTAGGGTTACGCGTTGACCGACGTTGACCTTAGGGTTTTGGATCACCATTAACACAGTTTATACTCGTGTGTTTGCTGGAGTATACACAGTTTAAGCTCTTGAGGTATTGGAGCGTGGCGGTCTTAAATTTTGGGGCTATCGGACCAACTATTAAAGTTGTTTCGTCTACAGATATGGATCTTGGATTTTATCCCGAAGTTGTTGGATGCTCAAGTCACGAGACCAACTAATAAAGTTGATGCGTCAATGACTCGCATTTATAGAATTTTTGGCAAATTCTCAGCCATCAACGGGTTTGATGTGCTTTTACCGACTACCGTTTGAGTCGGGTTAGCACGCGGATTGTTTAAGTCCGTTCCGCATGTGACGTTAAGTTAAAAGAGTTAACCCTTTTAGTGCTACGATATTGAATACGTAGACTTCGTCTTTCTCCTGTGTAAAGACTAAACAGCGACGTGTATCAGACGTTGACTTAGGATTTTTGACAAATCCTCAGCCCTCAACGGATTTGACGTGCTCTTACCGATTACCGTTTGAATCGGGCTTACATGCGGATTGTTTAAAGTCCGTTCCGCATGTGACGTTGTGCTAAAGGAATGAACTCCCTTAGACTTGATGCTACGATATTGAATACATAGACTTTATCTTTGTCACGGGAATAGACTACCCGGCAACACGTGTTAGGTGCTGACTTATCCTTACTTAGGATTCAGGATAAAAGTCCCCAGACTGGAATTCTGGTATCTTCTTCAATCGGTGAAAGACTAAACCGGCAACGCGTGTTAGGCGTTGACTTATCCCTACTTAGGATTTGGGATAAAATTCCCCGCGCATGTAAGGCACGGATTAAGGTGTTATTAATAACAACCTGCCACAATATCGAATATGTGGGCTTTTTTCCTTTTTTTTACGGTTAAGGACTAACCGGCAACGCGTGTTAGGCGTTGGCTTATCCCTTCTTAGGCTTCGGGATAAAATTCCCCAGACTAGAATTCTAGTGTCATCTTCAATCGGTGAAAGACTAAACCGGCAACGCGTGTTAGACGTTGGCTTATCTCTATTTAAGAGTCGAGATAAAGTTCCCCATGCGTGTGAAGCACGGATTATGGTGTTATTAATAACAACCTGCCACAATGTCGAATATGTGAGCTTTTGTCCTTTTTACGGTTACGGGCTAACCGGCAACGCGTGTTAGGCGTTGACTTATCCCTACATAGGATTCAGGATAAAATTCCCCAGACTGGAATTCTGGTGTCTTCTTCAATCGGTGAAAGACTAAACCGGCAACGCGTGTTAGGCGTTGACTTATCCCTACTTAGGATTCGGGATAAAATTCCCCGTGCGTGTAAGGCACGGATTAAGGTGTTATTAATAACAACCTGCCACAATATCGAATATGTGGGCTTTTGTCCTTTTTTTTTACGGTTAAGGACTAACCGGCAACGCGTGTTAGGCGTTGGCTTATCCCTTCTTAGGCTTCGGGATAAAATTCCCCAGACTAGAATTCTAGTGTCTTCTTCAATCGGTGAAAGACTAAACCGGCAACGCGTGTTAGACGTTGGCTTATCATTTAGGAGTCGAGATAAAGTTCCCCGTGCGTATGAAGCACGGATTATGGTGTTATTAATAATAACCTGCCACAATGTCGAATATGTGGGCTTTTGTCCTTTTTACGGTTAAGGGCTAACCGGCAACGCGTGTTAGGCGTTGGCTTATCCCTACTTAGGATTCGGGATAAAATTCCTCGTGCATGAAATGCCAGATTTGAAGTTGAGAATTGTGTCTTTTCTCAAAGTAAAGACAAACCCAATGCTGGAGAGGGAGAATTTTATATTCTGTCCCCAGGTCTTGTTTAGGGTAAAGACGAACCCAAAATAGGAGAGGAAAAATTTTATATTCTATCTCCCAATACAGAAAAGGAAGAATTTTATATTCTATCTTCAGTTGAAAAGAAAACTCGAAGTGGGATCTCCACCCCCAGAATCCGGAAAGGTGAAACTAGGAGTGGGATCTCCACTCCGAGAATCGAAGGGATTCAAACAACCCTAACTTTTATAGGATTGGTTGCTTGATCCAAGAAAAGAGTTCCTCATTTATTGAGGGGAAATTCCGATTTCGACCCTAACTTTTATAGGTTTGGTAAAAAAAAGGAAACGATGGAAGTCTTTCGTTTATCGAAAGGGATAACTCAATCTTAGTCCTAACTATCTGTAGTTTTGACTAAGTGAAGTTGGAGACAATCCTAACTTTTATAGGTTTGATTGCTCAATTTAAAAGTGGACCTCTCGTTCATGGAAGGAATCGAGAGGGGATTTTGGTTGTGGTCCTAACTGTTTAAAGGTTTGACCAAGATGGGAATTTGAGACGACCCTAACTGTTTAAAGGTTTGACCGTTCAATTTGTGGACCTCTCGTTCATGGAAGGAATCGAGAGAGGATTTTGGTTATGGTCCTAACTGTTTAAAGGTTTGACCAAGATGGAGTGGGAGTGCAAATCACAATGGGAGCGTTGATTCGTACAAATTACTCAAGTGGGGTTCCTAGTATTAAGTGCTTGGGACTTAACACAAAGGGGTTTGACGATTCGTCCAGGTTGGACAGATCAAAATTCCAAACATTATATCCGGACTCTAACCATGAAAGTGTTGAGTGCACGAACATAACAGAAGTTTGAATGGATTAAACCAGAAAGAATTTTAGTGGACCCATTGTCAATAAATTTGATCAGTGAGGGATTTTATAGTGGAAGACTGTGAGTCGTCGAACACCAATGAGAGTTTTGTGAGGGAAGATTAATCCAATGAAGTGATCGAATCTCGTCTTAGCAAAAGAGTGTTCGGAAATCACAGTAAAAGTTTAGTGTTTATCACTTTATTCATAATAATCGGGTTATCCCTAAGAAAATTACATATAAAAATTCTTCCGGGAACTTCCCGTTACATGAATCATCCACCCCCAGCTTTCTTCGTGAAACTGGGTCTATCATTGCATTCGGTTGCATGATCGGGTTATCCTTAAGAATATTATGTATAAAATTCTCCAGGAACTTCCCGTCAATGTTAGGAAACAGTTTAGACTCATATACCTATTGGAGTATCAAGAAGCAGTTAAACTCTTATACCGGTCGGAGGATTGAGAAGCAGTTTATACTCTTATACTTGTCGGAGTGTTGAGAAGCAGTTTATACTCGTATACTCTTCGGAGTGTTGCACCATCATTCGGCTTATTCTAGCTTTATGGCGCCAGAGTCGATTAGAGTTTGGATCTTGTTCTTTAAGCCGAAACAAATCTCAGTAGGATGGAGAACTCTCCTGTGGTATGCACAGTAGTTTGGGTCCGTAATTTTCTTATCTTCCTCCTGGTCTTTAATAGGTGGCAGCTCAATCTCACAGTTATTCAGGAGGTACTCGAAAATATACGGAACTTCCTCGTCCTTGAAAGAATACTCTTTTTGGAGTCTTGGATTTAGAATCCTCTGCTGTTTTTGAGGTTGTTGTTGTGACGTCTGATTATTATCACTAGCAACCACAAGCATTGACTGTTGGCTTCTTTCGATCTTCTTCTTTCTGAGGAAGCGTTCGGCTTGCTCTCCGCGCACCTTCAACTCCTTCCAGGTATTGAGCGGCTCTACTCCCATAACGTCTAAGATGTTAATGGATAAATTGTTATGACAGGTCTGCAAGACGAATTCCTCCGTGACGGGATCCTTGCAGTTCATTGCCTGATTGCGGAAGCGTTTGATGAAGGTACCCACCGACTCTCCGTCTTTCTGTTTCTCATCGAAGAGTGTCCTGATCGACACTTCAGCGTCATCATCGAAGAAATGACCAAGGAACATGCTCTCCAGGTCCTCCCAGCTAGTGATGCTTCCGGGTTTGAGACGACGGTACCAATCGAAGGCGGGCCCGCGAAGGGTACCAACGAATGACCGAACCATCAAGGCTTCATTACCAGAGATCATACCCAAGTGGGACTTGAAGTAGATCAGATGTTGAGTGGGCGAACCCTTCCTGTCAAACGGCGTGAAGTTTATCAGGTTGAACTTCACCGGATACGGGATCGAATCCCACTCTCTCGGGTAAGGACACGGAATGCCAGTCCTTTTCACCTCTCGATCAGACATCAGAGCGTTGATTCTTCTCTCGAGATCTTTTATTTTCTCATCGTCGCTTGTATCGGGTTCTGGACGATTCTTAAGAGAAATAACGTGGCCACCCCCGGCATTGTCATCATTGGTGGGACCACCCCCAGTGTCGTTGTTTTTAGTGGGGCCACCCCCAGCATTCTGATCAACGGGAGGATCATCGACATTGATGTATTCATCCACGTCTGAATCGCTAACTGCTTGGCTATCATTATTGCGACGACTGGATTCACCTAACTGATTCGACAAAGCTCGGATTTGTTGGTTGTGCATTTGTCTCATCTCCTGCATAGCCATTTCCACTTCGATCTTGAATGCTTCTTTCTGCTTAGCTAAAGCATCCTCAACCATTTTGGCTACTTCCTCGGTGTTGATCATAAACACCTCGAGAGATTGTCCGGGACTGGATACGGTGGCTTCTGAAGCGACTGCCGAGCAAGCGTCTGACGCTTCATCGTCCGAGGATAGTCCTCTGGTCATCCTCAAATAATCTCTACACCTAGTAGTCCCTGCACGTAGCCGCGTTAAACGATGTGATATGAGGGGGTCCGAATCAGAAGGTCGGGTAGATTTCCTCTTATCAGTCACGTTGGCGATGACTACGGATTGTTCAGGCCCGGCGGCTTCTAATTGAAGCTGAGACATTAGTTGGGCTATCCCCGAATTAACTCTCTTTCCTGGAGAAAAATCTGGGTTAGAAGTAATCGGAGACTTCTCCTTATCGACCATATTGATGGTGAATGCTGGGAGTTCGTTATCTCGATTGGCTGATCGCCTCTTGCTAAAACGCCTTGCTTTGGGTTTCAATTCTTCTGCGGAGATACTCTCGAATATCGAGACCCTCCGTGGAGCGGTCTTGGGGCAGCTACACGCTGATAATACTGCCCTGATAATTTTATTGCACGGACAGTAAGAGTCCGCTTCCCGGGTACTTCTCTTTCAAGATTTATTCGTATCCCCAGCCTGATAGTACAACTCATCGACGTCGCAGTCAGAGCAACCTATCGGTTGTTTATATGAATTCTCAGGTATAACGCATTCTTCTATCAGTCGTGTTTTCATCTGAGTAAACATCGCCTTGTTGGCGTCTACAGGAGTCACACGCTTGAAATCACACCTTTGTGAGGGTGAAATATTAACGGGCTCCTGGTTTTCTGCACGCACCTCCAAGTGGGCTGTTGTAAAAATTAATTTGTTAGGAGGTCTCGTACGACCCCCAGTCCGGATGTTTGCTCGAAGCTCCTTTAACGGTCTCAAGCTTTCCTTAACATGCGCTTTTCCTCGATCCTCGGGTAGAGAACCGATGCGACTCTTCAATGGGACTCTAGATATGAGGAGATCCAAGTCGTCATAGGGCTTCATCGGAGGTGCGGGAGCAGGATCTAGAGTTGACGAAGGCCGGAGAGCAACGTCGCCTGCTTTTGCCTTAGGCTCTGATTTGGTTTTTAGCATCCAAACTTGTTTGGATCTCGGCGATCTCTTAACTGCCTCAGCCTTTTGCATTTCCTGTGTTTTTCGCATAAAGGTTCGGGCATGCGCAAGCAAGGCACGACGCTTCTGGATTTGCTCCTCGAGAGTTGAACGAGTTCGTTTGACACGAACCCATTCGTTAGTAGGTGGTTGGGAGGAGGATTCCGATGCTAGTCGTGGCGACAGATTAGCCACTTGGCGCTTTCTGAACTCCCGATCTGTTTGGCAATGGAGTCCATCCACCTGATCCAAAGCCTTGGCGTATTGGCGCGCGAGACGTTGGCGTTTCCTTTGACGTACTCTCTTTGATAGAGTTGGCGCGCCTTCAGCAGTCGACTCCTTGATCGTGAAGGAGTTCAGATCTACGAATCTGGCCGGTGGATCATTGCAAGGTGCAACTGTAGCAGCGACGGCGAGGAGATCGACTTCTTGGGTCTTCAGATCTGGAGACCGTCGGATCTTATGGGAGGAGGAGATCTTCCTGCGCTTATGAGAAAGAGCAGATCTGGAGGAGGAGGAGGAAATATATTCTTCGAATCTCTGCTGGTCGAATTCGTATTCGACCTCTTCGAGCACCGGGATCTTGATCGTCGGCTGCGTCACGACAGTCTCGGCAACGAGGCTGTTGGCTCCCACTGTGATCGCCAGCTTGTTTGCGTAGAAAATTGTTTGATTCATTGTCGTGTTCATTACAAACTTCAGACGTTTACAACGAAAATAAAAATTAGTCTTTTTATAAGACTTTTACATAATGAATACAAAATTACAATTCTCTTCAAACAGCGTAGAGATCGTTTAACGGTCTTCTGCTTGTGTGGGATCTTGGCCTGTGATGGGGATGTTGATATCCGTGGACCACCGTCGATCAGATCTGATTGCTAAAAAATTGGACAGAGTTTCGTCTATCCGTGAAGGGATCGAGAAACCGTAGCTCTTATCTCGGCGAAGCGAGATAATCACTCTTCTTAAGATTACCGCAACGGGATAATCCTAAGGAACGAACACGAGCGATGCAGATCTGATGAGTCCTCTTCTTTATGCCGATGAACTCGATCTGATCTCTCCTCCTCCTCTCTGAAACTTGTGGATCTTCACTCCTCAATTCGGCAGGGCTTCGCCAATTCTCCAAAATTCCAGATCTGAAAAAATGAAGCTCCGGGGCTTCTATTTATAGGCACGAGGAAAAACTGGGTTGGAGACACCCTTGGGTGTCTCAACCAGGGCCGAGACACCCTAAGGTGTCTCGCTCGTGCCGAGACACCTCGGGTGTCCCAGTTCAGCCTGAGACGTTCCGTTATGCCTGTTTGATTATTTCCGCCGTAAATTCTTCATCTGAACTCGGATTTGAGTGATTCAAAGTGCGTTGGAAAGCTGACGAGGAATTCTATAAGCTCCAATGATCAAATTGTCCGTGGAATAAATGAGACACAAAGGGTATTGCACCTTTTGTAAACGTTGCAGGGCTCCCAATCAGTCCGTATCTTCGTTATTCCGAAATTCCGTTGCTTCGCGTATTCCGTCGATCCACTTCAACCGTTCGTCGACATCGATTAAGCCTCTGTGACTTGGATAGTGACGTTCATCATCTTCCCTTAATGTTGAGCTGTTGGTGAAGACCTATAGGTAATTTTCGATGCCTACAACCTCGAGCTAGGAAGGCCATATTTGTAGGATTCAAGCGTGGTGTCAAGGGATATAAGCTTTGGGATCCAGTTGATAGGAAGATTATGCTGAGTAGGGACGTCACATTCGATGAGGCTTCTATCTTGAAGCTTCTCAGCTCTCATCAGGTAGAGAGCAACCCGACAGAGGAGATTTCGCAGGTGGTGGAGATTGATGCAGCTCCACAGAGTCCAGATAGTGCAGTAACCATTAGCATGCCGACTAAGGTGACGCTAGGTGAGCACGACGGTAATACGAAGGATACAGGTACTCATGAGCAGGATCAGGGACCGACGGCTCAGGTTCAGGATTCTATTGCGGTACGGAGACAGAGGAGAGACATACGGGTGCTAGCACGGTATGCCGACACAGTTGCATATGCACTTCCGGTGGAGAGTATCGATGAGATGGTGCCTACTACATTCAGAGAGGCCGAGCAGAGTTCGGAGGCTGATTCGTGGCAGGTGGCTATGTAGGAGGAGATGGAGTCCCTTCACAAGAACGATACATGGGAGCTTGTTGAGCTTCCAAAGGGGCAGAAGGCGATTGGGTGCAAGTGGGTGTACACGAAGAAGGAGGGCATTAAGGGTACTCCAGTGAGATTCAATGCTAGGTTAGTTGCGAAGGGCTATGCACAGGAGGAAGGTATTGATTACAATGAGGTTTTCTCTCCGGTGGTGAAGCATTCGTCGATTCGGATTTTGCTAGCTTTGGTGGCACAGTATGGTTTGGAGTTAGATCAGTTGGATGTGAAGACAACATTTCTTCATGGTGATCTTGATGAAGAAATATATATGACTTAGCCATTGGGATTCTGAGCTGCAGGGAAAGATAAGTTGGTTTGCAGGTTAAAGAAATCGCTATACGGTTTGAAATAGTCTCTTCGACAGTGGTATAGGCGATTTGATGGTTTTATGCTTGGTCATTCGTACACTCGAAGACAGTTCGATCCTTGCGTGTATTTTTGCAAGTTGAGAGGAGGTGCGTATATTTATTTATTGCTTTATGTCGATGACATGTTGGTTGCCTCTAGTTCCAGGTCAGCTATAGATGATTTGAATGTTCAGCTTTCAAATGAGTTTGAGATGAAGGACTTGGGCGAGGCGAAGCGCATTTTAGGGATGGAGATCGGCAGAGACAAGAAGAAGGGCAGAATTTATTTGACACATGTGGCTTATTTGAAGAAGGTTCTATAGCGATTCCATGTTAGCATGGATACGAAGCCAGTTGGTGTACCGTTGGGAGCCCATTTGAAGCTTTCAGCTAGCCTTTCACCGAAGTCAGTTGAAGACCGTGAGTTGATGTCGAAGACTCCATATGCGAGCACAGTTGGGAGCTTGATGTACGCGATGGTATGTACGAGGCCAGATTTGTCACAGGCAGTGAGCATGGTGTCGAGATACATGCATGATCCAGGAGTGGGTCATTGGGACGCCGTGAGATGGATTTTGAGGTACATTAAAGGTACGCTCAATGTTGGTTTGGTTTATGAGCGGGACACTACAGGTGGGCAGCTATGCATTAGCTATGTTGATTCTGATTATGCTGGGGATTTGGATAAGCGCCGGTCTACTACGGGGTATGTGTTCACTTTGACCCGTGCGCCGGTGTGTTGGAGATGCACCTTACAGTCGACGGTGGCTTTGTCTACGACGGAGGCAGAGTATATGGCAGTTACTATTCATTGTGATAGCATGAGTGCTATATATTTGGCGAAGAATCAGGTTTTTCATGCGAGGACGAAGCACATTGACGTTCGTTATCACTTCGTTCGGGATGTTCTTGAAGATGGCGATGTGGAGATTGTGAAGGTCCACACGAAGGATAATCCGGCGGATATGCTCACAAAGGTGGTTCCAAGCAACAAGTTTGTTCATTGCAGAAACTTGCTGCATATTTGTGATTGTTGAGGCCGTTGGCGGCCATTTGGATGAACTACGGGCGGCTTGATCCCTTGGGAGAGGGGGTACGTAGGCAACCATGGTGGTGCAGTCGTATTTGGAGAGACGACACAGTGATGCTCTTGGTTTGGTGTCGGCTCAGTTTTGGCAAAATTCGCCGAGGTGGAGAATTGTGGAAGAATCAGAAAAACCAGTTTTTCTGGTATAAGTCGACTCATGCACAAAGGGTAAGTCGACTTATGGTAAGTCGACTTGTCAGTGTGCACAAGTCGACTTACGAACTGCTCTGGAATTGTGAATTTTTTTCTCTGCCAAGTCGACTTATCAAACCTGATAAGTCGACTTACGAAGTGTGCTCCAGTTGCTGTTTTTCTCTCTGCCAAGTCGACTTATGCTGACTGATAAGTCGACTTACGACGGGTATTTTGCATAATCAGGTTTCCTGTTTGCAGTCTGATTGGGTTTTTTGTTTTGATATAAATAGGAAAACGATTTGTTAGGGTTTTTAATCAGAGATTGAGGAATCTTTTGAGCATTGTGAGAGGGAGATATTGTGAGCAAGGTGAGATCTTTGGTTGAGGGTTACTTTGAGGGAATTTGTGTGATTGTAATCCTTTGTACTCTCCTTGATTTAGTGAAATCTCCCCATCCTCTCCCCGTGGACGTAGGCAACTTGCCGAACCACGTATAACTCTGTGTTTGGTGTGATTTGTCGTAATTAGCTTGGTTTGTACAAGTGTGTGGTTCTCTTCTACTCGTGATCACAGGTTTGTTGTGTGTTCGTGCAACGCTTCCGCATAGGCGCGCGGCAAACAGTTCCAATGCCCTTTATATTTTGAGGATTAGAGACGTTGATCCGCCGGCTAAACAATGAAATTGGACCACGTAGACTGATAATAACCAACCACTACTACTGGTTAATTACAAGGTTTATTAGCTAACCCATTTCACATAAAAGGATTAAACCCAAAACTTAATTCGATAGGTACTCCCATGCCAAAAAAAAAACAGTTTTTTCAATTTCCTTCATGTGTCGAAGCATTTCAATATCTTTGGTACTTTTTGTTTCTACATAGTTCGTGTACATTAATATCATGTGATTCGAAGTATGCATATGTTTCAATTTGAGAATTCAATTTCTAATTTGGAATTTGAGTGGATCCAACGCGCTGCTAATCTTATCCATTGAGAAATAAGTCAAGGGGCTTCACAGTCTTGATTTAATAAGATAAATGTGTCATGAATAAGCACCACACATAGGGTCATTTTGGCAACTCGATTGGTGGCTTGGATTGTTCTTAGCCCTCTTTATTTTGCCGAAAATTGGCCTAACTAACAAAAACTGGAGAACTAATCCGACTATTATTCCACTTAATCTGATGATCTCAAAGTTCAGACTATTCCATAAAGTTACTTCCATAAATAAATAAAACCAAAAGGGAAAGTAAGTAAGAGAATACTTGCCAGAGTTTGGAAATAAATACATCTGGCAAGTGCAACTTAAATTGAATGATTCATGGATGTGGAAGCAAGTGCTTAAAGTGAGAGATAAAATGATATCCAAGTTTGGAAATATCTCAAATGTGCAAAATATCATCACCAGGTGCTATTCTGGAGGTAAAATTCAGATTTCTTCTATCTATAATGAAATCATACATCAAAATGCACCTGTTGTTTGGTCTAGAACAATCTGGGATGGATGGCTGTATCCTAAGCACTCCTTTATACTTTGGCTTGCTGTTCAATCTAGACTGTTAACAAAAGCCAGCTTGTGTCACTTGGGGATCCTTGACACTAATTTCTGTGTTCTATGCATTCATCAAAAGCATGAAACCATCGGGCATCTTTTCTTTGAATGTGAATTCTCAGCAGCTAACTGGAACAGAGCTATGCACTGGATGAATTTCAGGTGGAAATCTTGCACCTGGGAATGTATCAATCAATGGTATAGTATGAGACTGAAAGGGAAGGGGTTCATGATGAAGCTTAAAAGATTGGCATTATTAGTCACAGTTTATGCTATATGGAAAGAAAGGAATCAAAGGATTTTTCGGCAAGAAGCTAAAGGAACTGAATTTGTGTTTAAGACAGTGAAGCTTCTAATTCTTTCCAAAGTCCTCAATGATGATGTTCCTCTCCACATAAAAGAAAGAATTGAGCAATTGTAAAAAACAAGATAGTTGTTCTTCCAGTTATCACTGGAATGTCTTTGATGTACTCATATTTCACATTTTGGTTATGAATAAAAATTTTCATTGACCCAAAAAAAAAAGTAAGAGAATAATATATAGATTTTACTCTATAAGGGGTTTTTATTTCTAGACCCAAAAGTTTACCCTGATTTATCTATAAAACCAACATCTTTTGCTTGTATCTTTAACCCCAATTAGTCTTTTGTATTTTCCTTTAAACCCAAAGTGTATAATTTATAAGTAGAATATCTTTTATTTATACATTAACATGGTAAAAAAATCAAAAATACTCATTTCAATACCCCCACTTAAATCTGTATTTATCTATCCTCTTCTCTCTTCTTCCTCGTTCTCCTCTCTCAACCTAAACCGAACCCCCCCTCCCCCCTAAAAAAAAGAAAAAGAAAAAGAAATCACCCCTTTTCTTCTCAATCTCATCTCTGAGCCCCAATCGAGTTAGAAATCCCTCATCTTCTTCTTCATCTCGTCTCTGAGCTCTAACCAAAAAAATCCCCATATATTGTGGTAGAATTTTTCCCTCAATTAAATCCCTAACCCATTTTCTTCCCCCCAATCATTCCCCCAATTGGTCCGACGCTTGACTACTGCACCTCCTCTAGCAGTTCTTCGCCTTATAACTGTCGCCTTCTCCTCCAGCGGTTTGCATGCTAGCCCGCCACCTCCTTTGGTGCCTCTCCTAAATGCCGGCCACCTCCTCCTTCAGTGCCTCTCCTGACTGCCAGCCGCCACCTTCTCTAGTGCAAACTCTCGTTCTCATACTTCTCCAGGCTTCCCCATTTTTATTATTATCCAAAACTTTTAGGTTTTGTGGTGGGGTTTTGATGCTGAGGTTGGAATTAATAGAGAGATGAGAATGTAAGTGGAGAGATTGGAGAGAAGATAAGTGGAGGTGAGAACTACCATCGAGAGTGACCATGATAGGATTTGGACAAAGAAAGAGTTACTTATGGACATTAAGACAGAGATGTGAGAAACCTGTGGACGAGCATTAATGGGAGAGTGAGAGTCCAACAATATATCTTCTTGTTTTTGTTTCATTTTGTTATTAGAAATTGTAAGATTATTTTGCAAGGGCCAGTTATTCATCCGAAAGATTTTATAGATTGTTTTACATAACAGCTATTAGTGCCTGATTGGTCTTGATGTTCAGGAGTTAGCTTAGTGATGTGATAATACCAATTGACACAACTGTAATAATAACACATGTAATATATTTAACTGATTTAGACAATTGATTAATTAATTGTCATGTATAAGAATATTTTATATGTTGTATAATCTTCAAAAAAGGTTCATCTATGTTAGTTGTTATGTTTTTATTTTGTTGCAGGAGGGCATTAAGGGTACTCCAGTGGAAAAAAGTATAACATTGATATAATAATAAAGCTGGCTTATGTTTGACTTTGTCTATGGTAAACCTATGGCTATGGAAGTAGTCAGAATTTCATTTATTGTGCTTTGGCAGGGCCTTAATAAATCACAAGCTTTGGATTATTTGTTCTTTTTCTTTAGGAACTTGAGAGATCCAAAGGACAAAGGCCTTCACATCTAATTTGGGTGCAGCACAGATTGGAAAGACTTTTTAGTGGCTAGTGTTATTTAGATTAGATTTTGTACATATTGGAAGGATCCTCTTGTATTTTGTTAATCATAGTGTAGAAATTGAGAATAAGCTATCTTGCGTATTGGTTGTTTTGCAGTTGACTGCTATTAGTTTGCTCAGCAGTTGTATAACTGGGTTTTCTAATATGAAAGATAGTGTTTGTCTGATGTAAAAAATGGTCCATCATAACAACTTTGCCTCCTCATATTCTTTTTGCAACTTAGGTTTCTTAGTTTTCTAATATGTAAATATAACTGGATAATCTAAAAGTATAGTGTGATAACTGAAAGCATAGCGTGATAATTTGTAAGTATAGTGGGATAATATGTAAGTATAGCGGCTAATCTAAAAGTATAGTAGAATAATCTGAAAGTATAGCATGATATGTAAGCATAGCGGGATAATCGGAAAGTATAGTAGGATAATATGCAAGTATAGCGGAATAATCTGAAAGTATAGCGAGATAATCTGAAACTATAGCGGGATAATATGTAAGTATAACGGAATAATCTGAAAATATAGCGGGACAATCTGAAATTAATGAAATTGAGATTTAATTATATGTTAAATTAAAGTGATGAATATCCACCAAAATCAAGCAATCACACCCTACGCATTAATGAAGTTGAGAAGAGAGGGGGGGGGGGGGAATTAATTGATGGGTTTAGTAGAGTGGATGAATGAAATAATGAAAGAGAGTGGGGAATTAATTGAGAAATTAAGAGAGAGAGAAAGAGAGAAACCTAGATATTTTTCTCTCTCCCATGTTTTTCCTTCTTTCCCGTGCCCAACTGAGAAAGAGAGAAAGCGCATGTCTCTCTCTCTCTCTCACACACACACACATTAATTCTCAATTAATTTATTTTGTAAATATTTTTAAGGGGTCCATATAAATTAGAACACAAGATATATGAGGGAAGGACATAATTGGGTTTTTTAAAAAATTAAGAGGGCCCAAATATGTATGTATTGTATTTTAAAACTTGGGTTTAGAGATAAATACATAAAATTATTTGGGTTCAATGATACAAAAATAAGTTATTGGATTTATATATAAATCATGGTAAATAATTGGGCCTACAAACAAAAACCCCTTAATATAATCATGAAAGCATAAACCTAGACTATTCCCCGCATAAATCCAAATAAACAAGCCCAATGTAACTCCGAAACTAAAATAGAAATAAAACACCAGAATTGCATATTTTTCCTTAACAAGAACTTCCATCTCCTTCGCCGCAGGCGCACCCACCTCCTCCTCCACCGCAGTTGCACCTACTTGCGCCTCCTCCGCCATAGGTACTGGCAGCAACAAATGACGTACAATTTATGGTGTAAAAGTAGAACTTGAATTAGAGAAGTCCGAGTAGTAGAAGATTTTATGCGGTTGTTATGAAGTTTTCGAGGCTTATCGGGTTTCTGGTCATCACCACAGACGAAGATGATGAGAGAAACAACAAAAAGAGATAGAGCTAGTGAGCAGAGTGTTGGATTTTTTTGGTCAAAATAACTTTCAAAAATGAGTTTTCAAACTATATATATATATTAACTACAAGTTCTGTTCATAAATGCTTAGTAGCCTAGTGGAAAGTTAATGTTTTAATGTTTCAAAAGGTCTCTTATTCGAGGCTTGCCAACGTCAAGCTGAGAAGTATTTTATTTGAATTAATCCCTCATAAGTGGGTCGTGGTGTAGGCGTCAAAAATTACCTATAGGTCCCCACACACGGCTCGAGACAGAGAGAAGACAATGAACGTCACTATTCGAGTCACAGAAGCTCATTTGATGATGACAAATGCATGAAGTGAGTCGATGGACCATGTGAAGCAACGGAATTTCGGAACAACGGAAACACGAATGGACCGGGAGCTGCACATATCTTACAAAATACGAAGAACCCCTTATGTCCTGTCTACTTCACATATGATTCAGCCATGGGAGCTTGTATATCTCCTCTTTAGCTTTCCAACGCATCTTGAACCGCGTAATTCCAAGATTGGAATATGAAGTTACGGTGGAAACAGACAGAACGCGCGAATCGAAGTTCAGGCCAAAGTTAGCTAAGACACCAAGAGGTGTCTCGGCCCAAGCTTGGCCGAGACACCCACGGGTGTCCGCAGACCCGAAAAACTAAATTTTGGCAGTTTAAATCTGTTTTTCGATCGTTAACTACCTAGATTTGTTTTAACTGATGGAATATCATCCAAAAACATGGTTAAGTGGTTATAACTGAAGATAAGAGTGGATCGATCATTTTTATCCGAATACAGGGCTCCTGAAGCCTATAAATACAGCCCCATGGCCTTTATTTTTTAAGATCTGGAATTCTCGAGCGTTGGCGAAGCCCTGCTGAATTAAGGACTGAAGAACCATGAAGTTCAGAGAGGAGGTCAATGAATTCTTCAGCATAAAGAAGAGGAGTTCGTCAGATCTATAGCCCAGTTCTTTGCCTTAAGATTGCCCCATTGTGATAATCTCGAGAAGAGTGATTATCTCACTATTGCCGAGATAATTGCTTCGGTTTTTTATTCCTTCACGAATCAATGAAACTCCAGATTTGATTTGATTATTTGGTGGTTCACGGATATCAACAACCCTGTCACAGGCCAGGATCCCACGCAAGCAGCGGGTGATAAACACCCGTTGCGCTGTTTGACGAGAGTTATACTTTTTTAGTTTTCATTGTGTAAGGGTCTTATAAAAAGACTAACTTTTGTTTTTATTATAACGTTTGAAGTTGTAATGAATACAGCAATGAAATCATCAACTTTCTCCCCAAACACGTGGTTGTGGGTCGAGGATCGGGGCTAATCAGGCTGAGGCGCTAAGTGGCACTTTGTTAGGACTTAGTGTGTAGACCAAAATAATTGTTGGATTTTTTGGTCAAAACCACTTTCCAAAATGAGTTTTCAAACTATATATATAATAACTATAAGTACTTTTCATAAATGCTGAGTAACCTAGTGGAAAGTTAATGTTTTGGTGTTTCAAACGGTCCCTTTTTCGAGGCTTGTCAACAGCAAGCCAAGAAGTATTTTATTTGAATTAATCCCTCATAAGTTCTAGTGGGTCGAGGGTCGTGGGTCGTGGGCCGGGGGCATGAGCCAATGGGCTGGGCATCGGGGCTAATCGGGCTGTGGCGCTAAGTGGCGCTTTGTTAGGCGCACTTTGCACTTCGCACGGAGGCATCAGGGCGAGGTGGTGCTGTTTGGCGCCATGGAGGTTGCCTCGTAGGCTACATCGGGGCAAGGTGGTGCTGTTTGGCACCACATTGGCTGTCACTATGGTCACCATGGAGGTTGCCTCGCAGGCTGCTTCGTAGTATACGGATGAGCTATGTATTCGCATGAGGGTGTGACCCTAGCGTTCTCGAAGTCATATGAGGTTTGCCAATTTGACGATGTTCGCTCGTTCGACGAGGTTCGTCTGTCATACGAGGTTCGATTGTTTGACAATGTTCGCTCATTCGATGAGGTTCGTATATTATACGATGTTCGACTGTTTGATGATGTTTGCTCGTTCGATGAGGTTCGTCTGTCATACGAGGTTCACATGTTTAACGACATTCATTTGTCATACGCGGTTCGCCTGTTTGATGATGTTTGCTCGTTCGACGAGGTTTGGCTGTCATACGAGGTTTGCCTATTTGATAATTTTCACTCGTTCAATGAGATTCGTCTGTCATACGAGGTTTGCCTGTTTGATGACATTCGTTTGTCAAACGAGGTTCGCCTGTTTGACGATATTCGCTCATTCGACGAGGTTTGTCTATCATACGAGGTTCACCTGTTTGATGATGTTCACTCGTTCTATGAGGTTCGTCTATCATACGAGGTTCGCTTGTTTGACGACATTCGTTTGTCGAACAAGATTCGTCTGATTTGTTGAGACGTAACCCTCATGTTTCGTAGCAACACGTCCATTGATTGCCTCGTATTTAGGAGTTACTACATGTAGCAGTTATAATAACATTTAGAGCAATTTAATACATTGATGTTACAATCTTAATTATCATTAAGAATTATAACAGTCACATTAATTGCTAGTGACTCTTGAGCTAGCCTTAGAGACCAATAAATAGCGCCATTGGGCAGCTCTTGGTGGTTACTAGATACTCTCACGAGCATGGAATACGAACGTCGGTATATACACGCAAACTTGGAAAACGAACGTCGGATCGACGTTATTGTTGCTGTTGTGCTAATGTTGCAGAAACTATGCCTGCAGAAACTTGACCTTAAACCGAAAGGTTCTGAGATCGAGGAGATCTTGACAGTACTGGGTTGGTGCACACCAGAGTACTGTACTACTGTTCCTGGAAGCAGTTTGGCATTGGGATCCTTGTATCGGGGTAGGCCAAATATTTCTTTAAGCACAGCGTTTCTCAAATGCACAGCAGTGAACTGAAAAAATTTAAAATTACAGCACATCGTAATTCTAGATTTAACCATAATTTCTAATAATCTTAAAGGAATATTTCTGATCTACTAATGGATCCTGCAAGGACTCTTGGAGTGGATTATTTTAAGTTATAGAAATTTGATGGATCTAATTTCAACGCATGACATCAGAAAGTGATTTTTGGGATGCAACTCTTAAAAATCTACTATGTAGTTTCTGAAGAGAAACTTAACTTTGAAGAAGACACAGTGTCTGAAGCCTCTTGGGCTAAAGATGATCATTTCTGCAGGAGTTATCTCCTTAACTGTCTGGTTGATCATCTAGCAAATGCTTACACCAACAAGCCTTCTACAAAGAAAATCTGGAATGCTCTAGAGGAACAATACAAGGATGACGAGAAGATTTCTAAGTCTCACCTCATTGACAAGTTTCTTGACTTCAAATTCGAAGATGACACTGAGATTTTACCTCAAGTCAAAGAGCTCGAAAAGCTTGTTATAAAGCTGAAGGATGAAAAGATTAATCTTTGCCAAACATTCATTTCTGGAACAATTGTCAACAAGCTTCCTCCATCTTGGATGTCATTCTCCACGGACATTCGAAGAAGGAAAAGACGACTGATGAGTCGACCTATGAGTCGACTGACGGGCTGTTTTCGGGTTTGTTTTCAGTTGCGGGTTTGGTTGGGTTTTGTTCGG
>BQKN01064140.1:101922-137161 GCA_022839385.1 Asparagus kiusianus
AAAATATGAGAAGCCAAGCACTCCTTTCACGGAATGGACTACATCTCAAAGGAACAATGCAAACTTAGATTCTAAAGCAATAAATGCCTTATTTTGTGCTCTTGACAAGAATGATTTCAATAGGGTGTCAACGGCCACATCCGCATATGATATTTGACACACACTCGAGGTATTTCATGAAGGTATAAGTAAGGTTATAGATACTAACAATAATTTTATTTGTTATGGTTGCAATAAGCCAGGACATATGAAGAATGATTGTCCCCTTCTAAAATCAAAGTCAAAGTCTACAAAATTCAACAAGAAAAGAAAAGCTTTGGCCGCTACATGGGATGATTGTGATGATTCGTCTTCCGATGAAGAAATCGAAGAAAATGAAAGCGCCCATATGTGTTTTATGGCACAAGATGAAGTAAGTGACAATGAAGAACTTTTAGATGCTTTTAATAAATTATATGAAATATTTTTAAGATTAAAGGCTTCACATAATTTTCTTAAAGGTGAAAATAAAAGATTACTTGAAGAACTTTCTGACTTTAATTCTTCTACTATTTCTGATTCTCAAGTAATTGAATTGAAAAAGGAAAATAAATCCTTGCTTAAAGAAAATCATATTTTGACTAATGAGAATGTTTATCTAAAATCAGAATGCAATGATTTAAAAATTCGTATTAATATTTTAGATAAAAATATTTCTTCTATAAAATTAAAATATGATGATATATGTTTGAATGTTAGTAAATTCAATAAAAGTAAAGAGAATTTGAATAATTTGCTCTCATTTCAAAAATCTTCAAACAATCATTTTGGCATTGGATAGTTCCTAAGTATTTTACAAAGAATGATTATGATTTGAAGAATAATAATAAGAATATTCATGCTAAACAAAATAAGTATATATGGATTCCTAAGAATTTGAATATTCATGATAGGAATGATTATGTTTTATTTTATATGTATGCAGTTTGCAATTCAAAGAATTACACTTATGTTAATAAATGGAAGCGAAATTCCAAGTGGATTTGGATTCCTAAGGGCTAATCCTAATGATATAATATAAAAGGGTACCAAAGTGCTTAATATTTTTATTACGGTACCCGGGAAAAGAAAATTTTAACTAGAATTATGTTTATTTTTTTTCTAATGACAAAGGAGGAGTTATATAGAAAATTTTAAATTTTTTACTAATACTTTGATATTGGAGGAGTAAAAGATTTTATTTAATGATTTTATGCAGGGGGTTAAAATTTTTATATCTTAATAACATATATTTGTCATCATAAAAAAGGAGGAATCTTGACCCCAAGATTAGTTTATTTTGATGATAATAAATATTATATATTATGTGTATTATGTGCTAACATTTTTTTGTAGTATCAGAGCTATAACAATAATTATATTCGAAGAGATACTCAAGACATAGATGAGTTCAAGGCAAAATAAAGCAAAGAAGAAGATATACTTTATTGTCAAAATATAATTTTACATTTTCTTTGCTTAAAAATTTGTACATGCATTTATCACTCACACACATGCACACACATAGAGTTAGAAGACACTAACACATGCTTAGTGTGTTGGTTAACAATAGAAATCTCCTCTGTTAGCCATTAGAGTTTATAGATATTGAGTGAGTCTTAAAATATTTCATTTATATCCCTTAAAATTAGAATCTGGAAAAACTCAAAAGACCAAAATTGTAGGTCTCTTCAACAGCTTTCTAACAAATCTTAAATCACCTTATTCCGAAGTCGGATGAGAAAGTTACAGCTAAAATATTAAAAATAGAATTTCAGAATATGTGAGTTTATAGTGTAGTCGACTACTATGCCTTGTAGTCGACTACTAAGCAATTTTTTGACTTCACAGTCTTTTTAGACTCAATGTAGTCGACTACTATGACTTGTAGTCGACTACAGATGTAGTTTTTTTAGATTTTAGGTTTTAAATAAGTAACTGTTTATAGCCGTTTTGTTGATGTTAATTGGGTTTAAAATTATGTTATTTCAGAGGCTATAAATAGGTTTAAACATCATAAAACAAGCACCAAGTTTTGTACTTATAAGATTCAAATATTATGCAAATTAACTCTCTAAACTTTTTATTTTTCAATCTGTTTTTCTATAAAAGAGAGTTTCTGATATTGCCTTTGTTCCAATCATTCTTAGAGCTTGTTTAGGCAATATTCAGAGAGTTAAAAAGATTGATAAGCCATTATTACACGTTTACATCCACATCAAGGCTTATAGGATTAGAATTGTACATTGCTTCAAAGAAAGGTTCTCTCGGTTTATGAGAGCGGTTGATATCTTGGTCTAGAGGTCGGTTTAACAATTAGCATGGTCTTGTCAATTGGATTTGTAATTTGCATAGTCTTGCAAA
This sequence comes from Asparagus kiusianus, assembly GCA_022839385.1. Lineage (NCBI taxonomy): Eukaryota > Viridiplantae > Streptophyta > Magnoliopsida > Asparagales > Asparagaceae > Asparagus > Asparagus kiusianus. The sequence continues at coordinate 104,305 of BQKN01064140.1, forward strand.
TTAGTCAGGTTTGCTTTTGATTTTGTAAGGTTTCAAAATCATAGTGGAATTCTCAAGCGGGATTTGCTTGGGGACTGGATGTATACCGGCAAGGTGGAACCAGTATACATGTTTGTGTTTGTGATGTTCATTTTCTGAGATTATCATTCTTTCTTTGCAAATTATAATCTACCTTGCAAATTCACCCTCTAGTGTTTAAGTGTAAAGCTTCTGCAAATTTTTATAAGAGCGCACTCTATTCTTAAGGGTCACGATCCTACACTTGGTATACATAAGCAAAAACAGGACCCTACAAAATTATCACAGAGTTCGGTCCTTCCGACCTACGTCTCCGCTCCCTGCTCTCGGGGAAAAATCCACTATCATAATTGGGTTTTCGACGCTCACCCGAAAAACGTTTACACCTCACAATATCGGTTTTCAATGCTCACTGATTAACGTTCACAATCACTCATAATGTAATCACACAACCTACAATCTCAAGTGTTGGTACTCACGTGTCGCCTCCCTTAAGTTCTCAGCTTTACTACCGACACCACTACTCTTTGTATCGACCATGTCCTCACCACACACTCCTCTTGGTATACTTGTGTATTACAAGGTGAATCTCACAATAAAGGCTCAAATATAAGTTTTGCTCTCTACAATAGATAAAAACATAATGTATGCTCACTCTCTAAGTCACACTCACTACAACCAAAATTATACAATGTATAAAAATACTATAACCTCAATGGTTGTCTGTGTAAACAAAGAGAAATAATCAAAACTAAACTCAATATGAAAATCTAGCTTATAGAAATAATAATCAACAATAAATATAAATGAGGCTAGAAATTAAGTTTAGAAAAAAATTTCTAATGAGCAAGAGGGAGAGATTGGAAGATTGAAGGCCCAAACGAAAATGATCTCCTCTTGTGAAACCTTCTTCATATAAACCCTCTTGAAAACAAACTTAAAATCAAACTTAAACACATGTAAACTTGTTTTGAAACTCTCTTAAAAAGTTGAGAGTTTTTTATAGCCTCTTAAACCATCCAAAATCCCCCAAAAACCAACAAAAATAAAAACTAGCCGTTACTAGCCGTTATAGGTTGAAAAGACCAAAATACCCCAAAATCTAGCATTCTAAAAATTTGTGTATCTCATTTTGTAAAATTAATTAAAAATAGTAAATCAACTCCAAAAATAATAAAATTTTGAGTACAGTTTATAGACATGTAGATAAACATTTTAGAGAAATAATTTATGAAATATCAGTTCCCAGTTGAGACAAATAATTATTTGAACATATATATTATAGATTCTAAAAACTGCTAAAACACCCGATTTGGTAAAATCAATTCAGCATAGTAAATTAACTCCAAAAATGATAAACTTTTGTAAAATATTTTTAAACATATAATAGAACATGTTAGGAAAATAATTTCTTAAATTTTATTTCCTATTTGTGAGATATCATTTATTTTGTAAACTGTTCAAAACATGAAAATATATTTATATATGTGTTGTTAAGTTTTCATGTTTATGTGGCTAAACACATTGTTTACCAAAACCAAAAATGATAAATATAATAAATGAATATATTTGTTTTATATGTATATAAATTTGAAAACTATAAAACCAAAATATGTATGTGTGTATATGATCGAGCTTAAAGTATCTACAAACATAGTATAAACCCTAAACTAATTTACCCATGCTTGATTGATCTTCAATGAGCTTGTCTTGGATGCGAATAAAGATTGATATTGAATATAACTTGAAGTTCAAATGGCTTCATACTGACTATTTTCGCCAACCTTCATTTGATATAATCGTTATGGCGTAATTCCATCCAACCTCCTACTAATGTTTGTGTAGATTACCTAACAAAACAAATACAAACACTCGACACACATTGTTAGGAATTATTTGTAATCATTAAAATAATATTAGAAAGTAATTTCATAAACATGAAACCTAACAAGGTTAACAATCTCCCCCTTTTTGATGATGACAAACAATCTACACAAAGATGTAGGCGTTAAAAATTACCTATGGGTTCCCGCACACAGCTCGAGACGAAAAGAATACGATGAACGTCATTATCCGCATTAAGTAGGATTATCTAATATCATAGAGAAGCTAATAAATGCATGAAGTGAGTTGATAAAATATACAAATTAAAGGGATGGTACAATAACGAAGAAGCGACTCAACCTGGGGTTACATTTCACCCATAAAGGAGTAAGCACTACTCGTGTCTTGCTCATCCCATAGGTGTCTCACCTATGGGAGGCTGAAGATCTCTTCGTGATCTTTCTAATGCATCTTGGATCACTTTATTCCAAGGTCGGACGAGGGACTCAGAGCCAAAACACTCGAGACAGTCCAGACTGTTTCGCACCTGCGAGATACTAATCATGTCTCGTATATTTTGGCCATGATACAATTCGAATCTGAAGAATATAAAATAAGATAAAAGTTATAGGTCTCTTTGTTAGATTTCCAATGCATTTTGAATCATCTTATTCTGAGTTTGTACGAAAGAGTTAAGACCAAAATACCAGAGATAGTCCAAGCTGTCTCGGACATGTGCGAGACAGTCGAAGTGACTCGTGCCCAAGTCAGCTCCCGACATGTTTTCTAATAAGATTGGCTTCTAGAACTCCTTGGGGTTATCCATAAAAATGTGAGGTTATCCTTAAACGTGTGAAAGCTATTACATAACCGAAAACCCACCTAAATGGATAATAACGGTTGTTCTTCGATCCTATCCACAAACACAACATTCCTATCCACAAACATAGCATTTAAAGCCTATAAATACACCCCTAGCACCCTCATAAAAGGAGATAAGAAGGGAGCTACGAATTTGGGAGAGGCTAGCGATCTTGGCGAATTCCTGTGCATAAATAGTGGATTTTGAAGGATCTGAAGCACGTTCCCTCTTTCCTCCGGATCAAACTTTATTTTGATCTCAAGAAGAGTCATAACCTTACTTGATCAAGATTATCACTTCAACGATTACTTCTTTTGTAAAGTAAGAGCTTTGAATAATCACTTTGTCAAGCGGATCTGATCCATAGCGGTCCACGGACTAACGCGTCCCTGACACAGGCAAAGATCCCACACAAACAAAGACTAATAAATAGAATCTATGTGTTGTTTGACAAAGTCATAATCTTTTATGTTTATTATGTAAGAAGATCTTATAAAAAGATTAACTTTTCTATTTTTGAACTTGTAATCGATAAACGATTGTAACATGTTTAATGATAATGTAAAAGGTAACTTTTGACCTGTAACAGGTTCAATGACAATGAAAAAGGTATATTTGTGTTGACCAATTGGGCATGCACGGAAATCATTTGTAAATAAAGATTATCTTTAAATTCATTTTGCAAATGAGAAATATTTTTTAAATCAAAACAAAATTTGGCCAAATGATCAAATCTACTATAATAATCACACTTAAACACACTGGCATGTTTACGATGAGCAATAGGTTCATGTGCATGTGTGTGCGATGAAGAAGCCTTATGCGATGCATAAGAAGCATTAGTCTTAGAAGATTTGTATACATCATAGCAAAATTTAGCTAAATAACCTTTACGACTGCAATTAGTGCACTTGTAAAATTTGCTATATATATGTACATAGTGGATACGTTGTTTGGAAGAATTAGCATATGACTTTGCACATAAGTCTATAAGTTTCTTATTATCTACAATGCATGTTTTCAATGTTGAATCTAAGGATGAAATGCGATCTTTGACATGATTCAACTCATTGTTATGCATACAAGTATTATTATTAGAAGTAGAGAAAATATAATCATTTACAAGAATATCCAATTGATTTTTGCTAGCTTATATTTCTAACATGGCATTGTTCTTTTCATGAGTCAGGTTAGTAATATCCATTTTTAATTTATTATTTTCCAAATTTAACATATCATTGTTTACTAAGTGTAATATTTTCTTGAGTAATGATATCAAATTTGGAGTTAACTTCTCATGATCGGATTTAAGTTCTACATGTTTGCTTTTTAAATCAATAAAATTTTATGTAATTTGTTGTAGGCATGCAATAATCTTTTAGATGCACACGCGAGTTCATCACTAGATAAATCGTTCTCAGATTTGGAACCGCATACCACACTAGGGATATCGCCTAGTAGTCGTGTGCAAGATGAAGCTCCAATATCACTTGAAGTAGAATCCGTCGAAATTCGTTGAATCTCCTCCAAGTTGGCTTGACATGCCTCTATATGTTTCCATAATAAATAGGCACTATCAAAAGAAACACGTTTGTTAGAAGTGAATGAATTAAAAGCATTGAGTATAAATTCTAACACTAACTTGTTCATAGTAAACATCTTCTTATCATGATTGCTCCACTTGAATTTTTCCAAAGTGGGCACAATATAAGCATAATCAATGACTTTCTACAAATCAATATTTTTAGATCGAATAAACATTTTAAATTTAAAACACCATTGAACATAGGGGAATGCATTGAAAGAAGGAGCAACATTTATATCATAGCCTAAACACGATGCAACATGCATATCCATAATTGAAAAATGTGCAAGCAAGATACAAATAATCTCAAAACTAGATTAGCACAAATATGAGAATAATGAACTTTGACTCTAGGCGATTAAGCCTCTAATCAAGAGCACCAAGCTCTGATACCAATTAAAAGTACCCTAGAAGGGGGGTGAATAGGGTGAAAGCTAATCTAATCCGATAATAATACCAATTTAAAAATAATTAACAAATATCATAGCAAAAATAATATGCAACAAGATATATATACAAGGATAAGTAATATAAATATGGTGAAATAAATAAGATGTAAATATGATAGGGCAATATAAACAATGAGCAATACACAATGATGATATAGAATGAGACAAATAATAAGCATAAATAATAACACCAAGGCAAACTCAAACACACGAAAATAATCACGGAGTTCGGTCCTTCTGACCTACGTCTCCGCTCCCCACTCTCTGGGAAAAATCCACTATCACAACCGGGTTTTCGACGCTCACTCGAAAAACATTTACACCTTACAATATCAGTTTTCAATGCTCACCGATCAATGTTCACAATCACTCACAATGTAATCACACAACCTACAATCTTAAGTGTTGGTCCTTACGTTTTGCCTCCCTCAAGTGCCCATCTTTACTACCTCTCCCTAAACTTTACTATCGATGCTACTCCTTTTGGTATCGACCACGTCCTCGCAACTCACTCCTTTTGGTGTACTTGTGCATTACAAGGTGAATCTCACAATAAAGGCTCAAATATAAGTTTTGCTCTCTACGATAGATGAGAACATAATGTAGCCTCACTCTCTAAGTCACACTCACCACAACCCAAATTATACAATGTATGAAAATACTATAAGCTCAATGGTTGTGTGTGTAAACAAAGAGAAATAATCAAAACTAAACTCAATATGAAAATCTAGCTTATAGAAATAATAATCAATAACAAATATAAATGAAGATAGAAATTGAGTTTAGAAAAACTTCTCTAATGAACAAGAGAGAGATATTGGAAGATTGAAGGCCCAAACGAAAATGATCTCCTCTTGTAAAACCTTCTTCACATAAACCCTCTTGAAAACAAACTTAAAACCAAACTTAAATACTTGTAAACTTTTTTTGAAACTTTCTTAAATATACATAAGAAACAATGAAATTGAGAGCTTTTTATAGCCTCTTAAACCAGCCAAAAAACCCCCCAAAAACCCAAAAAAATAAAAACTAGCCTTTATAGGCTAAAAAGACCAAAATACCCCAAAATCCAGCATTTTAGAAATTTGCGTATCTGACTTTGTAAAATCAATTAAAAATATTAATTCAATACAAAAAATAATTAAATTTTTATATAAGTTTCTAAACATATAGATAAACAATTTATAGAAATAATTTATAAAATATCACTTTCCAGTTGAGAGAAATAATTATTTGAATACAGATATTACAAATTCTAAAAACTGCTGAAACACCCGATTTTGTAAAATCAATTCAACATAGCAAATTAACTCCAAAAATAGTAAAATTTTGGGAAATGTTTGTAAACATGTAATAGAACATGTTAAAAAAATAATTTATCAAATTTCATTTCCCATTTGTGAGATATATGTATATAAATAAGTATATTTGTTTCATATTTATATAAACTTAAAAATTATAAAACCAAGACGTATATGTGTGTATACGATTGAGCTTAAAGTATCTACACACATAGTATAAACCCTAAACTAATTTACCCAAGCTTGATTAATATTTAATGAGCTTGTCTTGGATGCGAATGAAGCTTGATCTTGAATATGACTTAAAGTGTAAATGGCTTCATACCGACTATTTCCGCCAACCTCCATTTGATATGATAGTTATGGCACAATTCCATCCAACCTCCAGCTAATATTTGTGTAGATTACCTAACAAAATAAATGTAAACACTCAATACACATTGTTAGGAATTGTTTATAGTTATCAAAACAAGATTAGGAAGTAGGCTCATAAAGATAAGACCTAACAAGGCTAACAGATGTTGTATCAAAATATATATGCATGGACCATGTGGACAAGTTGCACCAAAATTTCCATGTATGAAAAACCTGAAGTGCACAAAACATTTTCCCAATAAATATATCAATCAGTCCTGCACTGATGAGGCTGGGTTTCCTATATATCGTAGGAGATGTGATGAAAACCTTTGGGTCGAAAAAGGATGAATTAAGCTTGACAATAGGTATGTGGTACCATACAATCGAAACTTAGTTGTTAAGTATCAAGCCCACATATATGTCGAATGGTGCAATAGAGGTAGATCTGTCAAATATCTCTTTAAATATATCACTAAGGGACCCGATTATGTCTCAACATCTCTTCAACATCAAAGTAATAATGCAGCATCTTCTTCTATTAATGTAAAAGAAAGACTTGATGAAGTATAATACTATCTTGATTGTAGATATATATCTGCTCCTGAATCAATATGGAGGATTTATGGTTTTGATATCCACTATCATCCCTCCCCCCGGAAAGGCTTCCATTTCATTTAGTTAAACAAGAGCCAATAGTTTTCGAAGACATTGATAATCTACGGGATATTGCAAATGACATTCAGTCCAAACAAACCAAATTTAAGGGATGGATGGAAGCAAATAAATATTATCCTGAGGCAAGAGATCTTACATATGCGGAATTTTCGACAAAAATTGTGTGGAAGGAAAAGGAGAAATGTTGGAAACCTAGAAAGAAAGGACAAAGCACGGACGGATAGTTTGTGCACATCCATCATGTGGAGAAAGGTTTTATTTTCGCTTATTACTGAATGTGGTCAAAAGACCAAAGTCATTTGACAATATACGAGAGTTTAATGGAACAGTTTATCAAACCTATATGGAGACATGTGCAGCAATAGGATTATTATATGATGATAATGAATGGCAACATGCTATAGATGAAGCATCATATTCATCTTCAGGGCATCATATGAGACAGTTATTTGCGCAAATACTAATCTTTGGTGAAGTGATAGATCCTAAAAAATTATGGAATAACAATTGGAAGTGTCTTACTGAAGGGTTTATTAATATGCAAAGAAGACTGCTCAATATGCCAACTTTGGATATGACTGATACTCAGCTTCATAACCATGCTCTTTTAGAAATTCAATACCTCTTGCTACAAAATGGCTAGTCCCTACTAAGCTTCAGTGGAATGCCCACACCAGATCCCCAACTTTTGAAGCAAAGCAGTGATAAACTTATAAGTCAGGAGTTAAACTTCAATAGGGATGAATTAAGAAAGGAGCATGAGATATATTTTTAAGACCTGAACAGTCAACAGGGAGATGTATATAATGCCGCTATTGACTCCATATACAATAGAAGTGGGGGACTATACTTTTTGTATGGTCATAGAGGGACGGGTAAAACTTATGTGTGGAAATCAATTTGCACAAAACTTCATTCTGAAGGAAAAATAGTTCTTCCATTCGCATCCTCTGGAATAGCATCGATACTACTACCCCATGGTAGAACTGCTCATTCTCGGTTTAAAATACCAATCATATTGAATGAATATTCAACATGTGGAATTAAACAAGGAACTCCAGAGGCAAATCTCATTAAACAGACAGATCTTATTATATGGTATGAGGCTCCAATGATGCACAAATTTTCATTTGAAGCAGTTGATAGAACGCTAAGAGATATTATGGGAAAAGATAATCCAATGTTGGTAGATAAACCTTTCGGTGGCATAACAGTGGTTCTTAGAGGTGATTTTAGGCAAATTCTACCTGTTGTACCAAGAGGCTGAAAACATGATATTATACATCCTACGCTCAGTAGATCTAAGTTATGGAATTATTTTAAAACTTTTAAATTGACGCAGAATATGAGGATCCAACATCAATCATCTGATCAGCTAGGAATGAATGTGTCTGAATTCAGTGAATGGGTACTTAAAGTAGGTAATGGGACATTATCTTTTAGGTAATGTGACATTATCTTTCGACGATTGTGAAAAAGAAAAGGAGTCTAAAATTGCAATTCCACAGCAACTTCTACTACAACTAACAAGAGATACAGTAGAAGATATAATTGTATCAACATATCTAGGTATTCAACAGAATTGCTATAATCCAAGTTATTTAGAAGAAAGAGCAATACTAACTCCAAGAAATGAGAAATTTTACATCATAAACAATTGTGTATTGGATAAAATAGAAGGAGAATTCACAACATACCTTAGTTCAGATTCTATTTGCCAAACATCTCCAAATCTACAATTAAATCAATCACTATATCCGACAGAGTTTCTTAATTCTTTGATATTTTCTTCCATGCCAAATCATGAGATAAAACTAAAACTAGGAACTCCAATCATGCTCCTGCGTAATCTAAGCCCTATTGAAGGACTCTGTAATAGCACAAGATTAATTGTTACTCAGTTATTGAAATGATTCATCGAGGCTAGAATCATCAGTGGTAGCCACATTGGTTCAAAGTAATTTCTTTCAAGAATTGTTAGTACAAACACTAATTCTCAATGGAATTTTCATATAAAACGAACATAGTTACCAATTGAAATATGTTTTGCTATGACTATTAACAAAAGTCAGCGTGACGCCCCTAGTTTCAATAAGACTGCAGTCCAAGGTGAAACTAAGAATGTTAAACCTGTCAAGCACCAAAAACCATTCTACAACATGCTTCACCATCACAGTCACTACCTATCTAGTAGAATCAACAACAGGTGTAGGTACAAAACAGACAAAAGAGAGTATACAGAAAGGAAACTAAACAACAGATACTCAGAAGAATAATCACTACTACTGATATAAATGGATAAGTATCTAAAAAGGTAATATCTGAACTGAATACAAATGTCTCGATATAAGAATCAAATGAAATGATATTAAGGCACATTGCCTATACAAAACTAGAATAAAAACTCAAATGTTTTATAAATACATCTATTGTGGAGTTCTGACATAAATTACTAGCAAAAATTTAAAATGGTAACTAGAACAACTCCATCAAGCTACGGCTCTCCGTGCACCTGGCTCATTACCTGAAAGTGGGAAGACAACGAGCATCAAAGTACTATAGCGAGTAACGTCTCAACCAACCCTAGGGGAAAGGGCTAAGGTAAGGACCATGAATTTTGATACTAGTTAAAATATTTTTTAGTATTTTAAAATATTTAATTATGATTTTTAAAAGAGTATTTATATTTTTCTCAAATTTCTACAATTTTCTATGATTTAGAGTCTAAGTTTTATATTTATTTAAATATTTATAAATTTATTTAGTGTAGTAAAAATTTCTAGAATTTATCTGTTGCGTTATTGATATTGTTACATGTTATTTTGAATAATACATTGTATTATTTTTATTATTACGTAAATTTTTGTATAATACGTTGTATTGTTAATTACGTATTATTTATATAATTTACTGTATTATTTCTACTGTTATATATTATCAATCGTATTAGTATAACTGGTACATTTTATTGTGTATATAATTAACCCATAATTGTTTGATTTTAAATATAAGTAAATATATTTTATTTATTAATTATTCTCGTTTCATTATACAATATGGGTATATTTCGACTATTTCGTATCAACTGTTGTATTAGCACAACATGTATATTTTTATTTGTAGATAATTATTCAGTAATTAGTTTAATTTTTGAGTACCTGTAACTATTTATTTCAATTATTTTTTGTTTTAAATACCAAACCCAAATTCCTTTTATATATATTTTTATTATTATCTTTCTCTCTCTCTTCTCTTTCTTTCAACCGCCACCCCAACCCCATTTTCTTCCTCTCTCTCCCCAAATCTTACAGCCATGGCTGCCGCCACCAATCCCAAATCCGCTCTACCCCCGAGCCACCACCGGAGATCCTTGCCTCAGCTCCAACAACCACGAACCTCCTCCGCCTCTCACTATCGACCACGCCAACCACCAGCGCCCTACGACGTCTCTCTCCCTACGACCATCCACATCGCTGCTCCGACGAGCTCTACATCCAGCCCCACTCCAGCCAGACCCGCCACCAGGCTAGCCACCCCCGTCTGCACCGCCTCCTTTCCCTGCTCGCCCAACTCCGACCAAGCTCGTCGACCTCCAACGTCGATAGTCCCCTCACGCTCTTCCCCGCCTGTTGCACCACCGCCCAACCTCCTGCGACTCCTCCTACCTTGAGATCCGCCCCGGTCAGCGCCTATGTTGCCCCATCACCACCAACACCTCTACCTTGCCGTCTTTACTCGTTCAGCCTCGACCGACTCTGATAGAGCCTGTAGCCAAGCTGCAGATCCAACGTCAGTCCCCGATCTCCCGAGCTCGCTACCCTCCTTCACAAATCCACCCGTCACCCTCCTCCGCACGAGCCCACCTCCAACAGCCTCGCGGCGATGCCGATAGCCACAAACCGCCGCAGTCGATTCGTTCGACAATACCCCAAGGCAAGATCCCACTTGCTCAGATCTATATTTTTCTATTTATTATGAATTATCTATAATTTTAGATTTGTTAATAATTATCTGTGTGAGCTTGTTGATGAAATTGCGAATTATCTATTTATGTTAATTTATGATATAATTATCTGCGTGGATTTGATGAATAATATTAAATAAATTATAATTATGTGATACAGTATTTTTAGAATAATTATAATAGATTAAAAGAATTTATTTCGGCAACAGAATTATTTTTGGATAATTATATTAATTAAAAAGAATTTATTTCAGAACAGAATCATTTGAGGAAAATTATGATAAGTTATAAGAAGTTATTTTGGAAAAGGAAATATTTTCTGAATTAAGTAGTTACTTTTCATGATTTATAATTGTTAATTTTGATTATCTGACATACCATGTTTTATTGCACATGTTTAGAGTTATTATTATCTCCTTGTTATGATTAAGAACCTTAGTAGTTCAAGACTTAGTGGCCTCGTGCGTCATGAACAGACCTAGTGACATGTGTGGTTGTGTTGACTGAGTTTAGGTGGTGAACCAGAGTTTCAGTGTGGAATATGACTATTGATTTAGAAAAACGAGAAGAGTTGGGATGGGGAAGTTAATGTTCATGTGTTTGGATGTGACTGTTGATGTATCTTCCAGCTCGCGCCAGTGAATTCGTGTAGTCACTGGGGTTGGTTGTTGGGTTAAAGTGAATTCGTGTAGTCACTTTAGTCTATGACTTGTTTCGTCACCTGAGCTTTGCCTGAGTTCGAACTAGGTCGAGATTGGATTGCGTGTAGTCCTCTGACCGATTCGTGTAGCGGTATTGGATGCGCGTAGAGGATTTGTGAACAGTCAGTTATCCGGTGATATGAATGTTAACTTTATGTGAGATGTGGACTAGTGAGTTTTAGGATGGTTAGTTACATGACCTTGTTTTTTTGTCTAGGTATGATTTCTTATGAAATGTAGGTCGGTTATATTTCTTTTCATACATAGATCGAGATTAATATTAAATTATCTATAATTTGAGACATATAGTATATACATGAGGGTTTCCTTATTTAGATTATTTCATTCGATGTACTACGTCTCTTGTTGTATATTTTTAAGTATTAATTCTATCTAGTTGTATGATCTTGTTAGTTGGATGATTGTTCTGATCGCTAGTTGCATGATCGACTTGTTACTTGATTGATTTTGTTAGATTTCTAGTTGTACGTTCTTCTGTTATTTCTATTATCGTATCGTTTTTCGCTTTGGGTTTTTCAATCGTTCTATTTTTTTATGGGGTCTTGCCGTGTGCCATACACGCTAACGTGCACCTATTTTTTCTAGTGTACATCAGACTTAGAGGAAGAACATGTTCAGCTAGGAGATCACCAGGAGCCAGAGGATTCTCAGCAGGAGTGATTTACAGATAGAGTTTGACGAATAGGCCGAAGCAGGTATCTCTTCTTAGTTGATGATCTTAATTGTTCTTGTAGTATTTTCCTTTCTATTACCGTTTAACGATGTAGTTTACATTTTCTTCAGTAATCTTTTGTTCAATTTGTATAAGGGCATGTTTGACCCGTATATTATGTCTTGGATGATATTCATTTGTGGTATGTATTATTTTATTCTGTATTGTTTATTATATTCTTGCCATCTGTGATCGGGGACATATGACTTTACATTGTATTTATTTCTAGACGCTTAGCATATTAGGTTGAGGAGAAATTGTATTTTATTTATTCTTCTTAATCTAATACGTCACGGGCTTATTCACGTGCCGATTCCTGAGTATTTTGTGTAGCGGGACGTGACAGGTTTTAGTGATGGCACATGTAGGTACCGGATCCGGTCACGGTCTCGAGTTCCCCCTAGTAAGAATATAATGGACAACTTAGATGCATATCATGATTTCATCCGTGAGACTATTCTTTAGCCCTTATTTTATTTTCTAGATAGATTCGTTTCGTCTCTATCTTATCACTCTTTGACTCCGGAGTTTTCCACGACTCTTGTCCCATCACTTCATGATTACCCTCTCTTTGTATAACTCCTCTATCCTCGTGACGGTCATTATTTTATATGTTATTATTTTTACACTATATTTTCTTTGACTTGACTTGTATATCGTTTGATTGTATTAAATTCTATATTATTTATTATATTATTTTATGTATCACATATAGTGATATATTGTATGTTTTCATTGTTTATAAATATATTTTATCTTTCATAGTTCATGTTTTATGTATTATACATTTTATTTATGTATATTACACTGATTGTATTTATGTGAATTTTGACTACTACACAATATACTACTATGTCTAAATTGATTTTATATGATGATGATTGTTATTGTTGTATCTTGTTTATATTTATGAATATTACTAGTACTTCTAATTTATCATATTGTTTGTCTAATATATAATTATATTCTTCTTATTATATTTTATATAATATGTTTATTTTGAATCACGTGTTTACTTTTATGTCTATCTTATCATATAATATTTTATGACTCTTTCCATCAAAATTTATTTTTGTTAGCATGATTAGTACCATGAGTATACAAACTATTTATGCTTATTATTATATATGTGTTTTCATTTTTAATGCTTATTATACATAATGATTATATTTGTTATACACATCATATGTTCTGAATCTTCTTTATCCCTTTTGCTTTTATATATTTTATTTTTATACATTAATTTTATTTGTGTTTCTTTGAGCCTAACTATAATTTTGTATTATTTACTTTGTTTTATATAACTATTTGTATGATAATAATTATTATGTATCGTTTTATTTTGCTATTGATTATTATTATGATTTGCCTCTGTTTGTTTGTTTATATATATATTGATGTGTTTCTCTCTATGTTTATTACTTAATATTATTTTCAATTGTGATTATGTATGTTCTGTATACCTTATTATAATCTTTATTGTACTTTTGCTTAATTTGTTCTGTATTCTTGTCTTATATCTGGTGCTTTTCTAGTAATATTGCGTTATTCTCGTGTTTTAGTATATTTTAGTCATTTTACATTGTCTGCTATTGTATATTATATTATAAGAGTATTATTAACTTGCTAGCTTATTTTATTACGTATAAAGTAGTTTCATTTAGTATATTTTATTTTATTCTTTACTTCCAATTACATGTATCATCATTGTTTGATTTAATTTATCAATCATTTTCTTAGTTTTGTTTATGGTTTTCTTACTTATTTTCTATATACAGTTTCTTATTCATTCTAATACTTACTTTTTATTTTGTTCTTTGTTCAGATTAGTTTGCTTCCTTTATTTAGTCATAATATTTATATAAATTATGTATTTTTGATAATTATTGTTGTGATATACGACTATAATTATTTATTTTATTTTTGATATGATATACTACATATAATTCATTTCTTATATGTTGGTGTGTCATGTCACCTTATCCTTCCATGATTATCTGCTTTGTATTGTTTTGTATATGATATCTTTTTGGTTTATGTTTAATTACCTTTTAATATTCCACTTGCATTGTGCTGCTTATTTTTACATAATTATATTGTTTGTCGCATTCTAATTTCTGTGTATATAATTTGTAAATTCCCAATATTTGTGTAATGAATGGTTTATTTGCTAAATTTTGTATACTGTTTAACATGATTATTTAATTGTATAATTATTTTAATAATTGTGTTTATCTATTTATACTTGACTGTCCTTGTATCCTTTTCATTATTCTATCAATTAAACATGTTTTCTTTTATTTGTGTTTATTTTGTATTTATTATTATTCTAATTGCTTTATGATTGCTTTTCCTATTATCTTTGATTTATACTTATTATTATATCATTCTATTTTGTTATATGATCTTGTTGACGTTTGTTTTTCGCTCGTTTACTCATTTTTTTGATTTTATATCTTACATTGTGTTTTTAATATCTTTAGTTTGAACCAGTATTGATTGTGTTTTTCATAATTAAATTTCTTTTTGTTTTTTATTAACCATTGTTATACCCTGCTATTATGTTTTGTTTAAACTGTTATGTATTTTAGATTTTTTGACTTTTCTTATTATGTTGTTTATGTTTCTGTCTGTTTCTATTGTATTTGACTTATTTTGTGTTTGCTTTAGATTTATAGTTCTTACTTGACTTTATTCTTACTTAATATATTTCTGCCTTGTTTTTAAGAATGCTTGTATATTATTTGTATGATTCACTCTATATGATTGTTTACTTATATTATACCTATTTGTTTGATTCTATATTATTGCTTATCTTATATTTTATACTGGTTAGATTGCTTATATTTTTACAAGTACTGTATAACAAGTTCACACAGTTAAATATATTTGTATCGTAGTATTTGTTTGGACTATGTTGCGAGTCTGAAATGCGATAGTGATATCTTAGCTATTACATCTTGTATCGTACCTTGTATCGTTTTTTTTACATTCTCCTTTGTTTATGGATATCATTCTATATCTCTGTCCTTGAAATCTTTCTGTATTACTTTTATTTTAATTCCGAGGACGTAATTTGTTTTAAGGGGGGTAGAATGTAAGGACCATAAATTTTGATACTAATTAAAATAATTTTTTAGTATTTTAAAATATTTAATTATGATTTTTAGAAGAGTATTTATATTTTTTTCAAATTTCTATAATTTTCTATGATTTAAAGTCTAAGATTGATATTTATTTAAATGATTTAAATATTTATAAATTTATTTAGTACAGTAAATTTTTTTGTAATTTATCTGTTGCATTATCGATACTATTACATGTCGTTTTGAATAATATGTTATATTATTTTTATTATTACGTATGTTTTTGTATAATACGTTGTATTATTAATTAAGTATTATTTGTATAATTTGCTGTATTATTTCTACTGTTATATATTATCTGTCGTATTAGTATAACTGGTACATTTTACTGTGTATATAATTATCCCATAATTGTTTGATTTTAAATATAAATAAATATATTTTATTTATTAATTATTCTCATTTAATTGTACAATATGGGTATATTTCGACTATTTCGTATCAACTGTTGTATTAGTACAACATGTACGTTTTTATTGGTAGATAATTATTTTGTAATTAGTTTAATTTTTGAGTACCCGTAACTATTTATTTTAATTATTTTTCGTTTTAAATACCAAACACTAATTCCTTTTACATATAAATTTTTATTATTATCTTTCTCTCTCTCTCTTCTCCCTCCTCTCTTTCTTTCAGCCGCCACCCCAACCCCATCTTCTTCCTCTCTCTCTCCCTAAGTCTTACAGCCATGGCCACCGCCACCAACACCAAATCCGCTCTGCCCCTGAGCCACAGCCGGAGATCCATGCCTCAGCTCCGATAGCCACGAACCCCCTCCGCCTCTCACTATCGACCATGCCAACCACCAGCGCCCTCCGACGTCTCTCTCCCCGCGACCATCCACCCTGCTGCTTCGACGAGCTCCACATCCAGCCCCGTTCCAGCCAGACCCGCCACTAGGCCAGCCACGCCCGTCTGCACAGCCTCCTTTCCCCGCTCGCCTAACTCCAACCAAGCTCGCCGACCTCCAATATCGACTGTCCCCTCGCGCTCTTCCCTACCTGCTGCACCATCACCCTAACCTCCTGCGCCTCCTCCTACCTAGAGATCCGCCCTGATCAGCCCCCATGTTGCGCCATCACCACCAACACCTCCACCTTGCCGTCTTCACCCCTTCAGCCCCGACTGACGCCGACAGAGCCCGTAGCCAAGCCGCAGATCCAACGTCAGTCCCCGATCTCCCGAGCTCGCTGCCCTCCTTCACAGATCTACTCATCGCCCTCCTCTGCACGAGCCCACCTCCAGTAGCCTCGCGACGACGCCGATAGCCTCAAACCACCACAGTTGATTCGTTCGACAATACCCCAAGGCATGATCCCACTCGCTCAGATCTACATTTTTCTATTTATTATGAATTATCTATAATTTTAGATCTGTTAATAATTATCAGCGTGAGCTTGTTGATGAAACTGTAAATTATCTGTTTATGTTCATTTATGATATAATTACCTACGTGGATTTGATGAATAATATTAAATAAATTATAATTATGTGATAAATAGTATTTTCAGAATAATTCTAATAGATGAAAAGAGTTTATTTTGGCAACGAAATCATTTTCGGATAATTATATTAATTAAAAAGAATTTATTTAAGAACAGAATCATTTGAGGAAAATTATGATAAATTATAAAAAGTTATTTTGGAAAAGGAAATATTTTCTGAATTAAGTAGTTGCTTTTCATGATTTATAATTCTTAATTTTGATTATCTGACATACCATGTTTTATTGCATATGTTTAGAGTTATTATTATCTCCTTGTTATAATTGAGAACATTAGTAATTCATGACTTAGTGGCCTTGTGCATCATGAACAGACCTAGTGATATGTGTGGGTGTGTTGACTGAGTTTAGGTGGTGAATCAGAGTTTCAGTGTGGAATACGACTGTTGATTTAGAAAAACGAGAAAAGTTGGGATGGGGAAGTTAATGTTCATGTGCTTGGATGTGACTGTTGAAGTATCTTCCAGCTCGCGCTAGTGAATTCGTGTAGTCACTGGGGTTGGTTGTTGGGTTAAAGTGAATTCGTGTAGTCACTTTAGTGCGTGCCCTGTTTCGTCACCTGAGCTTTGCCTGAGTTTGAACCAGGCTAAAATCGGATTGCGTGTAGTCCTCTGACCGATTCGTGTAACGGTATTGGATGCGCGTAGAGGATTTGTGAACAGTCAGTTATCTTGTGATATGTATGTTGACTTTATGTGAGATGTGGACCAGTGAGTTTTAGGATGGTTAGTTACATGACCTTGTTTCTTGGCTATGTATGATTTCTTGTGAAATGTAGGTCGGTTGTATTTCTTTTCATACATAGATCGGGATTAATATTAAATTATCTACAATTTGAGTTATATGGTATATACATGAGGGTTTCGTTGTTTGGATTATTTCGCTCGACGTACTACGTCTCTTGTTGTAGCTTTTAAGTATTAATTCTATCTAGTTGTATGACCTTGTTAGTTGGATGATTGTTCTGATCGGTAGTTGCATGATCGACTGGTTACTTGATTGATTTTGTTAGATTTTCAGTTGCACGTTCTTCTGTCATTTCTATTATCGTATCGTTTTTCGGTTAGGGTTTTTTGATCGTTATATTTCTTTTGTGGGGTCTTGTCGTGTGCCATTCACGCTAACGTACACATATTTTCTCTGGTGTACGTCAGACTTAGAGAAAGAACAAGTTCAGCTGGGAGATCATCAAGAGCCAGAGGATTCTCAGCAGGAGTGCCTTGCAGATAGAGTTGAAGAATAGGCCGAAGCAGTTATCTCTTCTTTGTTGATGATCTTAGTTTTTCTTGTAGTATTTTCCTTTGTATTACCATTGAACGATGTAGTTTACATTTTCTTCAGTATTCTTTTGTTCAATTTGTATAAGGGTATGTTTGACCCATATATTATGTCTTAGATTATATTCATTTGTGGTATGTATTGTTTTATTCAGTGTTGTTCATTATATTCTTGCCATCTGTGATCGGGGACCTGTGACTTCGTATTGTATTTATTTCCAGATGCTTAGCGTATTTGGTTAAGGAGAAATGGTATTTTTTTATTCTCCTTAATCTAATACGTCGCGGGCTTAGCGTATTAGGTTGAGGAGAAATGGTATTTTGGGAAGCGGAGCGTGACAGCTAGAAGGATAAGAAAATATCTTATAATACATATAGATAGCCAAACATCGACTGTAAAAATAAAATAGAGGTTTGATGTTTAGAAATTTATAACACGAGCATAGGTATGCCTCCCTTAGCTCAAATTGTAAATAGCTAAATACCAAATTCAAAAGCTACAACATGGAGTAATAACTCTATCCCCAACCGAAATATCAATGACCTGTCATATGTCAATTACATACCCAACTCGTGATCTGCAATAAATAAATACCCAAAGTATGATCTGCAATAGCTTAAAGTCCAACATGAGGACTTTGATGATTATAGTCCAACACAAGGACTTTGATAGCTTATAGTCCTACATGAGGACCTTAATAGTTTATAGTCCAATACGAGGACTTGATAACTTATAGTCCAACATGAGGACTGTAATATGCAAATAGTATCAGAAATCACATATATACTATTTACCCTCATGCTCCGGTGAATAAATTTAAGACTCATGTCTGGAGTTAACTAATGTATACCAATCTCAGTGTATAACAAACTCATATAACCTAGATATTTTTTTAGCCACACAAACCTAAGCACAATAGGACAAAAGCAGAAAAAAATCCCCCAGCGGTCGACCGCCCGTGGTCGACCGCGACTGGAGTAGAATCTTACTGCTTCTATGCACATCAAGCGGTAGACCGCCACGGTCGACCGCGTAAAAGCAGAAACCTGAGTTCAGGTTTCTGTTCTACATGGTTTGATCTAAAAACATTCGTGCGATGTTTATCTACATTATCAATCCTTCATAACTGATTTAGCATAATCAGAATATGTGAATTTCAGTCTAATAACTATAGATAAAATGAATCAAATCTTAAACATGTAAATTTCGTGTCGAAATCTTCAAAAACAAATATCTTTCTTATAAAACTCTTGTTAGAAATAAACTTAGATCTAGATCTGTATTAAGAATTTCGTGAGTTAGCTTTATTAACTAAAAACACGTTCTCTTTGCAAAAATACAACATATAGATCTATTTTTATACATAATCTAGTATGTTAGGCTCACAAATCACATAAAAACATTATTAAAATATTTAAAAATAAGGGTATAGGGTTAGGCGAGATGAAACTCGCCTGAGAAATGATGAACAAATCCAAAAAAAATGCTGGAAAAATATCCTCCTACGCTAAAAATCGCTGGATCCCGCTCAAACTCTTCGAAATCCGCCAAAATCACCAAGGAGAAGGGTTAGGGTTTGCAAGAGGGAAGGAGGAGGCTGCTAGGATTTTCTATGGTGAAGAAGAAGCTCTCACGAATATAATATTATATATATAAGCCCATAAACTCGACCCAAAACCTAATAAGACTCGAACTGGGAAAAACTAGCAAAACTACGTACGGTCGACCGTCACGGTCGACGGCGTAAGAGATAGAAGCTTTCTGCTTCTGCTGCGCGCCCGGGGGTCGACCGCATAGGAAATGACATGTTGGTACATGTTGTTTATGTGCTAGTCTTATCACTCGATCTTTCTAATATAAATACACTCGTTTGACCCCCAAACACTTGTTATCACATTCATCTATGATATTAACATATATTTCACAATACAAAAAATTCATTCACTGTATTTTATGGGGTTTTATATTTCCCCCCTTAAAAGAATTTTGTCATCAAAATTCTGAAATCGTATCTTAAAACAAATAATACGAGAAAAGCATATCGGGAGTAGTCATTCCCACATACACCTCTCATAGCATTAATTTTCAGATATGAACATAGTAATATCTAAAGTTAACAGTCTAAAATGCGAATATTCACGCCTTAATCCCTAACAAAATGGAATTAGTACGTCGAGCGAAAAATCAAAACAAGGAACCCCCCATATATATACCATGTATCCCAAATGATTAAGGATTAAGTGACAATATCCTCATTCTAGTGTTAAAGATAAATATGACTATCCAAAATTATCATAAAACATAAGAAAACATAATCTAAACAATTTACCTGCTCAAACAGGTGTGGGTAGTCGCGACGTATATCCTCCTCACGCTCCCAAGAAATCTCCTCAGATCCTCTCCGGTTCCATTGAACTTTCACCAAAGGAATCATCTTGTTTCTAAGTTTCTTGTTTTCTCTAGAAAGTATACAAAATAGGATCTCTATCATAGTCAAATCGTACTGAAGCTCAATCTTCGAAGCATCTAATACCAGCTGTCTTTCCTCGTCATGTAAGTGCTTCTTGTGCATAGAAATATGAAACACGTCATGCACACCTGACATCGATGCTAGAAGTTCTAGTCTATATGAAACAGCCCCAATACGCTCCACAATCTGAAAAGGGCCAATATATCTCAGAACAAGCTTCCCCAGCCTACCAATTCGCTGCACCCCCTTCATTGGCGATACCTTCAGCATGACAAAATCTCCCACCTGAAACTCCAAAGGTCGTCGTCTGTGATCCGTATAACTCTTCTGCCGACTCTGAGCGGTTAAAATACGCTCCTAATCAATACTACTTTTTCGGTAGTCTGCCTTACAAGCTCTGGTCCAAGCAACAAGCTATCCTCTGGTTCTGCCCAACATATAAGGGATCTACAGGGCCTCCTGTACAAAGCCTCATACGGAGCCATACAAATCGTTGCTTGATAACTATTGTTATAAGCAAACTCTATCAATGGAATATGATCCTCCCAGCTACCTTGAAAGTCAATGATACAAGCTCGCAGCATTTCCTCTAATACCTGGTTCACTCGCTCTGTCTGACCATCTGTCTGAGGGTGAAAAACACTGTTGTGTAATAATCTACTGCCGAATGAATCCTGAAAACTCCTCCAAAAGTACGAGGTAAAAATTGAGCCTCGATCTGATACAATCATGTCTGGAACCCCGTGAAGTCGAACTATCTCTCGGATGAATATTCTCGCATATGTCTCGGCCGTGTAAGTAGTCCTCACTGGAATAAAATATGCTGACTTCATCAACCGATCCACGATCACCTAAATTGAGTCATTCCCCCTCTTCGACTTCGGCAGCCCTACAATGAAGTTCATAGAAATGCCTGCTCACTTCCATTCTGGAATGGGTAGAGACTGAAGTGTCTCTGTTGGTCTCTGATGTTCTACCTTTACTTGCTGGCAGGTGAAATACTTAGCCACATATTCTGAAATCTCCCACTCCACCAAAAGTATCTTCTCAAGTCCTTGTACATCTTAGTGGTTCTTAGATACACTGTATATCGAGTACGATATGCTTCATCAAACAACTCCATCTTCAGCTCTACACTAGCTGGAATAACCAATCGGCCCTTCATCCGAAGGCCTCCATCTACCCCAATGGTCCAATCATTCTTGGGTTCTTTGCTCCTCCTTTCGGATTTGAATCCAAGAGTCCTCTAACTGAGCTCTGACTACTCTGTCCCTCCAAGGTGGCTGCACTGATATAGCTCCTAAGTATGTGTTGGTCCCACTAATCTCTATCCTAAAATCGAACTGGCTAAGAGTGAGAAGATCTCTATACAACAAGCACCTCAAAGCCGCAACCTGGTGTCGACGCTTCCTACTCAAGGCATCTGCTACGACATTCGCCTTCCCCGGGTGATACTGAATCGTGAACTCGTAGTCCTTGATGAACTCAATCCATCGCCGCTGCCTCTGATTAAGTTCCTTCTAGGAGAAAAAGTACTTCAGACTCTGGTGTTTTGTGAAAAGCTCGAACTAAACTCCATATAAGTAGTGTCTCCACGCCTTCAGCGTGAATACCACCGCTGCTAACTCCAAATCATGAGTGGGGTAGTTCTACTCATGCACCCTCAACTACCGTGAAATGTATGCTACTACCCTCTGAGTCTGCATCAAGACACCTCTCAAACCTGCTGATGACGCATCCGTGTATACAACAAATGTCATGTCACTGCTCGGAATAGTAAGAACTGGCGCTATAGTTAACTTAGTCTTCAAGGTATCAAAGGCTTTCTGGCACTCCATGCTCTAAGTGAACTATACACCCTTCTCCATAAGGCGTGTAAGTGGTACTGTAATCTTCGAGAAGTCATGAATGAACTTTCTGTAATAGCCGGCTAACCCCAAAAAGCTACGAATCTTGATAACCGTCTTCGACGGTTCCCAATCAAGAACTGCTAAAACTTTACCTAGGTCCACTGCTATACCTTCTCTATTGACAACATGGCCAAGAAATCTGCCCTCAGAAATCCAAAACTCGTACTTGCTAAACTTAGCATATAGCTGATGCTCCCTTAAAGTCTGCAAAGCCAAACGTAGATGCTGCTTGTTCTCTGACTCCGAACTCTAATAGATAAGAATATCATCGATGAATACAATTACGAACTGGTCCAAGTATGGACGGAAGACCCGGTTTATCAGATCCATGAATACCGCGGGTGCATTGGTCAACCTAAATAACATGACCAAAAACTCGAAGGATACATATCAAGTCAGAAAGACGGTCTTGGAAATATCCATCTTCCAAACCCGTAACTGATGATAACCAGAATGAAGATCAATCTTTAAAAAATACTACGCTCCCTACAGCTGATTGAACAAGTCATCAATCTGAGGCAAAAGATATCTATTCCGGATAGTGACTTTGTTCAACTTACAGTAGTCGATACATAATCGCATACTACCATCCTTCTTCTTCACGAAGAGGACCGGCGCTCCCCACGGAGAAGGACTCCGACGAATAAAGCCCTGAGCTAACAACTCATCCAACTGGGCCTGTAGCTCCCTCATCTCAGTAGGTGTCATACGATAGGATGTTCGGGATATCAAGGTTGTGCCCAGTTGTAATTCAATACAGAACTGAACCTCTCTCACAAGAGGTAACTCAGTTATGTTCTGAAAAACATCCTGATAATCTGAGAGAACTCTAGTCTCGCATATATCTGTACTCTGATCCCGAAGCATCACCTCCTCGATATACGTCAGTAATGACTCCGCAAACTGGTTCCCCTGAGAGGTTGCTACAACTAACTCGGACCCATCGGACGCTCGCAAACTGACTGTTTTCACAAAACAGTCGATACTGACGTGGTAGGAAGATAGCCAATCCATACTAAGAATGACATCGAATTCTGACATGCTCAACATTATCAGATCAACAACGAACTCAGACTCGTCTAAACTGATAACACATCTCCTACAAATGCTCTCCAAGAGCGACATCTCACCTAGAGGGGTGGAAACTAACAAAGAAACGTCTATAGGCTGAGCTATGAGCTGATGTCTAATCATAAAAGCCTAAGATATGAAAGAATGCGAAGCTCCTGAATCGAAAAGAATACGGGCTGGAAAGGAGTTCATGGAGAACATATCCTCCACTACGGCCCCGCTCGCACCATGATCACGAGGAACTACTGTATACACTCTGCCTGTGGCTGGAAGCTGCTCTGCTGTTGAAGGTGGGGCATATGAGACTACCTTCCCCTAAGGAACCTCCTACACTGCACGAACATGTCCCTCAATCTGCGGAACTATCGACGGTGCTTCAAGTATCATCTGCTAGCCCTGACCTAGGCCCTAGAATCTGTTCTGCTGTTGATTCTTCCCTCTCCCTTGCCGGGCTCCTGCTGGTGCACTGCGACACTCTGATGCTTTGTGGCCAAGCTTGTGACACTTAAAACAAGTACCCTAGAATTTATGCTGCTGAGGCGCTCTCTGATCCTGCTGGGGTCCTCTCCTATGAGGGCCTTACTGCTGCTGCTGCTAGGGTCCTGAAAAATGCCTCTTATTCTTATCCTTATCCTTAGTATTCGTTTTCTTATCCTTCTGGAACATACCTGACTCATTCTCCTGTGATGTGGCAGCATCTGCTGCCTCTCGTACTAAATAGAAATGAGGTATCGACGAAGGTTAGGGCGAAGTCCTGCTAAAAACATTTATACCTGGCGTTCTCCCGTCTTCTACATGCCCGTGAAGTGAAGCAAGCTCATAAACTTGCTCTCGAAATCAGCTACTGACATGTCTCCCTGAGATAATCTAGACAACTCAAGATCTTTCCCGACCCGTGCCACGGAAGAGATATACTGCTTATCAAAGAAGTAGACGAAATCCTCCCAGATGAGGGTCATCCTCTGATATGGAGTAAACGAGCTAGAGCCGATACCATCTCCCTGCATCCCCTTTGAGACTGTAAGATGTCAGCCTTTGCTTCTGAACCGAAGTCATATTCGGTATCTCAAGAATGTTACTCACATCCTCCTTCCATTTATGTGCTGCAAGAGAATCTGATGAACCCTAAAACTCAGGTGCCCTCATCTTCTGGTATCTCTCTACTAAGCGGAGCCAAGCCTCCTATTTTGTTACTTTATCAGCAACTGCTTGTGAGGTGGGCATCCGTGTGGCCTCTGGAAAATCCTCTGCAATGTGAGTAGCTGGTGCAACTGATGGTGGAACAACTGGTGGTGGTGGTGTGACATGATTCGTCACGAGCTCCTCAAGTGCTACCATCCTAGCGGCTATGGGAGCCATCAAATCTATCAAGTACTTGGGAGTCTGCTGCGGCTCAGGTAGAGCCTGCTGCGGCTCTGTCTGATTTGCTCTTCGGGTACGAGGTCTACCACGTCCAGCCATCTGAGCATATAGAAGAAGGTTTATAAGTCCTCGAACAAAACATATAAGAATTTCATATCATATATCATTCACTCAAATACTTTTAATATCACAAAAAAATATTTGTAATTTTTGAACACACGTATATAACGTCCTCACTCAATCTAAAATATTTGGCGGACTCTATACACAAATCTTAAGAAACTCTACTCTAACTCCATGACTCAACACAGGATGATCCTAACAATATTGGAACTAGAGCTCTGATACCAACTATAACACCCCTAGTTTCAATAAGGCTGCAGTCCAAGGTGAAACTAAGAATGTCAAACCTGTCAAGCACCAAACATCATACTACGACATTCTTCACTATCACAGTCACTACCTATCTAGTAGAATCAACAACAGGTGTAGGTACAAAACAGGCAAAAGAGAGTACACAGAAAGAAAACTAAACAACAGATACTCAGAAGAATAATCACTACCACTGATATAAATGGATAAGTCTCTAAAAAGGTAATATCTGAACTGAATACAAATGTCTCGACATAAGAATCAAATAAAATGATATTAAGGCACATTGCCTATACAAAACCAGAATAAAAACTCAAATGTTTCATAAAAACATTTATTGTGGAGTTCTGACATAAACTACTAGCAAAAATTTAAAATGATAACAAGAATAACTCCATCAAGCTACGGCTTTCCGTGCACCTAGCTCGTTACCTGAAAGTGGGGAAACAACGAGCGTCAAAACGCTATAGCGAGTAACATCTCAACCAACCCTAGATGAAAGGGTTAGAAGGATAAGAAAATATCTGATAATACATATAGATAGCCTAACATCGACTGTAAAAATAAAATAGAGGTTTGATATTTAAAAATTTACAACACGAGCATAGGTACGCCTCCCTTAGCTCAAATTGTAAATAGCTAAATACCAAATTCAAAAGCTACAATATGGAGTAATAACTCTATCTCCAACTAAAATATCAATGACTTATCATATGTCAATTATATACCCAGCTCGTGATCTGCAATAAATAAATGTCCAAAGTATGATTTGCAATAGCTTAAAGCCCAACACAAGGACTGTAGTGGATTATAGTCCAACACGAGGACTTTGATAATTATAGTCTAACACGAGAACTTTGATAACTTATAGTCTAACACGAGGACTTTAATAGTTTATAGTCCAACACGAGGACTTGATAGCTTATAGTCCAACACAAGGACTGTAATATGCAAATAGTGTTAGAAATCACATATAAACCATTCACCCTCATGCTCCGGTGAATAAATCTAAGACTCATATCTGAAGTCAACTAATGTATACCAATCCTAATGTATAACAAGCCCATATAACCCAGATATTTTACCAGCCACACAAACCTAAGCACAACAGGACAAAAGCAGAAAAAATCCCCCAGCGGTCGATCGGCCGCGGTCGACCGCGACTGGAGTAGAAGCTTACTGCTTCTGTGCACGACACACGGTCGACCGCGTAAAAGCAGAAACCCTAGTTTAGGTTTCTGTTCTACGTGGTTTGATCCAAACACTTTTGTGCGATGTTTGTATACATTATCAATCCTTCATAAGTGATTTAGCATAACCAGAATATGTGAATTTTAGTCTAATAACTATAGATAAAATGAATCAAATCTTAAACATGTAAATTTCATGTCGAAATCTTCAAAAACAAATATCTTTCTTATAAAACTCTTGTTAGAAATAAACTCAGATCTAGATATGTATTAAGAATTTCGTGAGTGAGCTATATTAACTGAAAACACGTTCTCTTTACAAAAATACAATATATAGATCTATTTTTATATATAATCTAGTATGTTAGGCTCACAAATCACATAAAAAACATTATTAAAATATGGGTATAGGGTTAGGCGAGATGAAAATCGCCTGAGGAATGATGAACAAATCCAAAAAAACACTGGAAAAATATCCTCCTACGCCGAAAATCGCTGGATCCCGCTCAAACTCTTTGAAATCCATTGAAATCACCAAGGAGAAGGGGTTAGGGTTTGCAAGAGGGAAGGAGGAGGCTGCTAGGGTTTTCTGTGGTGAAGAAGAAGCTCTCATGAATATAAAAATATATATATGAGCCCATAAACCCGACCTAAAACCTAATAAGACTCAAACTGGGAAAAACTAGCAAAACTGCATACGGTCGACTGTCACGGTCGACCGCGCAAGAGATAGAAGCTTTCTGCTTCTACTGCGTGCCCGGTGATCGACCGTCATGGTCGACCACGCAGGAAATTTCCTGTTGGTACATGTTGTTTGTGTGCTGATCTTATCACTCGATCTTTCTCATGTAAATACACTCGTTTGACCCCCCAAACACTTGTTATCACATTCATCTATGATATAAACATATATTTCACAATAAAAAAATTCATTCGCTGTATTTTACGGGGTTTTATAGTTAGGGACAAGCATTGAATTATGTGGGTTTGTGACTTTCAAGACCATGTTTCACACATGGACAGTTTTACGTCGCAGTGTCAAGAGTGACTACCCCTCAAGGTCTTAAAATTCTTATTGTTGACAATGACGATAATGTGCCTTATGATGGAGTTACAGTGAATGTAGTTTATCATGAAATTTTCAACAACTTGAATTATGGTATTATAAGGATCAAACATAATGTAACTTGCATGTTATTATTATATTATAACAATAGTTTTAAGTAGATCGAGTATTAAAAAGTGATATGGTATGCAGTATGCATATAATACAAATAAACTGAACTTATCAAACCTTGGGTCCAATTATGCATTGTAATTTAAGTTCTATTATCTGACATTACATAGAGTTTAATGCTTTATATGTTAATTATATGATCTATCATACTTATTAATTAGTTAAAGGTCTGCACAGTTTAAGATGGAAGTTGGAATGTACACAGCTATCAAGGATCTTAACATCAAATCAAAAGAGGTTACTATTAAGGCCCGTGTAACAAACATATGGGAGAATATTAACATCAAAACAAAAGAACATTATGGACTGTATATCATCCTCTTGGATGAATCTCTAAGAAATTTATAAACTTATAGTCACTTCCATTGATTTCTTTATTGATAATGGTTTCGCATGAAATTTAATTCATAATTTATATTTCCATCATTCAAGTGTAATTTTTTTATAATATCTATATTCTGCAGGACACTTTAATTCAAGGAAGTATTCGTGTTAATGAAATGTCTAGATTTCATCCTATGTTGGAAGAATGCAGCATTCATGTTCTATCAAAGTTTCGATTAATTCATTCGTTTGGTAACCACAGAGCTACAAGGAACAAGTTTATGATAAGTTTCTGCAGGCAAACTTAGATTCGTATTTTGCAAGATTATGGAATTTTAATTCCCAAGTATAAATTTCACTATACAGCATTCAGTGACATGCCTTCACTCAGCACAAATAAAACTTACTTGACAGGTTGTAATTTTAATTACCGATTTATCTTTTCAATAATATATGTTTTCTGATAGTATTAGATATATTCTATATCTTCAATAGATATTGTTGGAATTGTAAAGGAAATATACCCATCAGAACTAACTGCAAATGGACAAAAGAGTTCTCCTAGAAAATCACTGAAGTTGATAGATAAAAGGTAAGATTTAGTATGGACATTGTAGGAATATATATAAATAACGCAGCTTCATTCTATTAAATTATCTTCACAATACTAAGGTGCATCTGCCTTGATTACAACAATGCTAAACTCAAAGCTACACTATGGAACAAATTAGCTATTGACTTGGAAAGCAAACTTCAAAATCAAGACCCGAACAATAAGGTCATGATTGTCACTGGTATTTTCATAAATACTTTCAGAAGTAATATGAGTAACTTCAACTAATAATATCTATACAAATCAACTAAGCTGTAAAACCCCGTATTTTATTAGAAGTATATGTGAACTATTAGTGATAAATAGTTCTATGTGTGGTAAATTACTTGAGGTCATGGATATACTTGGTAGCAAGTTTCTAGATATGTATTAGTATGGTTTCATAGAGTTCGTACATTGGTTTTAGCTGAATAATAAAACATGCACGAATCTAGAAATAAATGTCTACTCAGTCGACTTATGAGTCGACTAATGAGTCGACTGATGAGTCGACCTATGAGTCAACTGACGGGCTGATTTTTAGCTTTTCTATTATTTGCGGGTTGGGTTGGTTTTGTTTCGGGTTTGACCGCTTATATAAAATCTCTCCTACCCGAAACCAACCTGAAAACCCATCAGTTATCAGAGAAACCCTAGCCTCTCTCTCCCCTCAAAATCCTAGTTCGTTTTTGGCGATTTTTTGGGGGATTTTTCAGAGGATTTCAGCGGGATTTGACGAGGTGCAGCATAGGAGATCTTTCTCTCTCGAATTCAGGAGTGGGTCAGCATACCGGAGGCGAGTAACATCTCGCCCAGCCCTCACCCACTGTTTGTATAGTTTCTATGAGTTTTTATTTCTGATTTTTGAGCCTAAAACATATTTTGTGTATAAACATAGATGCTTTACATTCTAAGCTGCAAGATTTATATTTTTCAGTTAGTAAAAAGCTCACCAACGTTTTCGTAATATAGATCCAGATCTGGAATTAGTCTTAAATATGGGTTTCATGTGATTTAATGTTTTCAACACATTTTTAAACATGAAGAAATATGTTTAGGGTTTTAATGCAAAATAATACATGCAAATTTTTCTTTTCTGTTGATATACTTGTGTTAGAATTGAATATATATTGCTGGACATGAACAAAGAGAACCTTAGTTTTTATCAATTTTTTCACAGATAATCATCGTAAGCAGAAAACTGGGGATTTTTTGCTTAGTCGACCAATGAGTCGACTCATGAGTCGACTTATGAGTCGACTGATGAGTCGACTGACGGGAAAGTGTTCGGTTTCTTGTGTTTTGTCTGGTCGACCAATGAGTCGACCAATCCTAGTCGACACATGAGTCGACTGATGAAATGTTTTACAGATTTTTTTGATTTGTTTGAGTTGCTTTTCGGGGTTGCCTCGATTATCTGACACTAGTTTATAATGTTAGTGATTTATCTGTACATGTGGACTTTTGACACAAGTACCGATCCGCACACCGAGGCACGTGTGACATGAGTCTATGTGTATCTTTTGTGTATATATGTATCATCGACACTTACACTTTGCATAATTTATATTTAGTCCTCGTGTTGGACATACATTTTACTCAGTCCCCGTGTTGGACATGCATTATCTTTCTGTGATCCCCCTGGGTTCACACAAGACTGCAGTCCAAGGTGAAACCAAGAATGTCAAACCTGCCATGCACCACACCGTGCAATAACATGTTTCACCATCATAATTAACATCTATCTAGTAGAGTCAACAATAGGTGTAGGTACAAAAGCAAGTAAAATATAATACAAGAAACAACTGATGAAATGATAGTGATCACATTAATATCTCATCATCCAACATACAGAAGTACATAGACAATGTCTAAACAGATAAACTGGAATACTCAACAAGTCTCAAATACAAATATCTGACAAGAAAAAATAAGGCACACAGCCTTTACAACTTCTAGAATAAGACTCTCAAATGTCTAAACAAAAGTCTACTGTGGAACTCCAAAAGAAAATATAACTAAGTAGACAGCTGAAGCTAAAATGCATCGCCATCAACCTGCGACTCTCCAGGCTCCTGGCTCGTTACCTGAAAGGGGGAGGGACAACGAGCGTCAAAGCGCTAGCGAGCAACATCACAACCAACCCCAAGGGAACATGGCTCGTTGTATAAGAAAATACAGATAATACATAATAGATCTAAAATTATTGATCTTACTAAAGAGGGTTTTAGTATTTAGAAATTTACAACACGAGCATAGGTACGTCGAGCAAAATAATCCAAACAAGAAAACCCTCATGTATATACCTTGTATCTTAAATTGTAAATCCCTAAACACCAAACCCGAGGTTCTAGTACAGGAACAATAATAAAAGAAATACAACTAATCTCAGAGCATAAATACAGTGCCATGTCATAGCCTACATGAGTATCATGTTATTACTTACATGAATATCATGTCATAATCTACATAAGTGCCATGTCATAAACTCCTGTGAGAAAGTCATATACAGAGTTAAGAAATATGTCTGATACAGGAACTAGATACTGTGGTTTCCAAACTCATGGAATAAGTGGCAAATGTGCAACACGAGGACAAAAAAATGGATTATAGTCCAACACAAGGACTTCTATGGATTATAGTCCAACACGAGGACTCCTATGGATTATAGTCCAACACGAGGACTGTGTAACTGTAAAAAGTATATGCGGACTGATATACATATTCTAAACTCGCACGCGTCTCGGTGTACATGTCTAAACTTGTGTTAAAAGTCAACTCACATGTTCAGATAAATTAATAACATTTGTAAACTAGTTTCAGATCATCGAGGCGACCCCGAAAAGCAACTCAAACAGATCAAGAATCTGTAAAACATCTCATCAGTCGACTGATGTGTCGACTGATGACATCAGTCGACTCATATGTCGACCGAAAAGCTCAGGTAGCACAACCTCAGCTCACCAGTCGACTGATCTGTCGACTGAGGAACTGAGAGAACACAATCAATCCGTCAGTCAACTGATAAGTCGACTGATGACTGAAATTTTAGCCCGTCGGTCGACTAATCAGTCGACCGATGGACTGCAGAAACTCTGCACAGGTTGTTATTCACCCAAAAATCTATCTAAACTCATCCCCATCAATCCCAAGCATGAAAAATACTGATATTAACATGTATGAACTAAACTGAAACATAACTTTCATGTACAAATACATAAACAAAACCATAAACATGTGTATTTATGTTTTAAAACATTTTTTTAAAACAAAACTCATGTTAAATCTCTTATAAAAACATTTCAGATCTAGATCTTCGATTCACAAAACGTTGGTGGGTTTTTAACATTTTGAAATAATGTATCTTCCCTCTATATGCTATAAAAATCAATCCTTTGTACAAAAATTATATTTTTGGCTCATCAAAACTCATAAAAAACCCTTTGAAAACATTTAGGAAAATAGGACAAGGTTGAGCGAGATGTTACTCACCTCTGGGGTGATGAACAACTCCTAGATCTGAGAGAGAGTGGTTCCCCTTCGCTGCAACGTGAAGATTTCGACGAAAATCCTCCAAGTTCTTCCCCAAATCACCAAGAACAAAGCTAAGGTTTGAGATATGGGAGAGGGGTGTTGGCCTTCTTGTTTTGATGATGTTTAACAAACAATTTACTTCTAATATTGTTTGTCTAGTATTTGTATTTTCGTATTTATTGTAGACAAACAACGTTGTTGGAGGATGGATGGATTGCGCCATAACGATCATATCAAGAGGAGGTTGGCGGAATGTCGGGTTGAAGCCTATACAATTCAAGTTAAAGATCAAGTTCAAGCTTCATCCGCACGTGTACCAAGTTGAGCTACAATGAAGATCAAGATCATTGCTTGGGTAACTTTAGTTTAGGTGTTATATTATGTGTGTTAAGTACTTT
>BQKN01064140.1:137171-193377 GCA_022839385.1 Asparagus kiusianus
TTGTATTTCATACTTGCTAGGATAACTTGTTAATTAATTTTAATTGGCATTTAAATCGGATTAGATTAGCATAAGACCCTAATCACCCCCCCTCTAGGGTCTAACAAGGGGCTAGGGTTTTCTCTGATCTGAAGATGAGAGGGGATGATTTCGGGTGAAGGAGAATATATATGAATAGCTAAACCCGACCCAAACCCGAACCAAATCAAAACAGACCCGAAACCTATAAAAACTAGAAATTAGCGTATCAATCGACCGATGTGTCGACTGATACAGTCATTCGACTGATGTGTCGACTAATCTAGAAAATTTTTAGTTTTGTGCATGTTTTGCTTATTTGCAAAACCAACGCACAAAACTCTACACCCATACTCTCATATCATCTCAAATAACTTGTTATCATGTACATCAATGACCTCAAGCTATTTATCATAAAAGAATCATATATTCATATAAAAATTACGGGGTTCTACACTTTCAGTCTTCGTGTTGGACATTCATTTCATTCGGTCCATGCGTTGGACATTAGTTACATTTAGTCCATGCGTTGGACATTAGTTATATTTAGTCTATACGTTGGACATCGGTTATATTCAGTCCATGCGTTGGACATTGGTTATATTCAATCCATACGTTGGACACTCGTTACTTTCAGTCCATGTGTTGGACGTTTACTTCATGCAGTCCATGTGTTGGACATTTAATCTATATAGTCTATGTGTTGGACACTTAATCGTTTTTCTCACATGACACTCATGTGAGTTCGACATGACACTATGTTTGGAAGTAGAGATGGGTTTTGTATTCTTTTAAGTTATTTGCTCTTACATTAGATTTTGGGTTTGGTATTTAGGGATTTACAATCTGAGCTACATGGTATATACATGAGGGTTTTCTTGTTTGGATTATTTCGCTCGACGTACCTATGCTCGTGTTGTAACTTCCTAAATACTAAAATCCTTTTATACCTAGGTACTTACAATCTGAGCTATATGGTATATACATGAGGGTTTCCTTGTTTGGATTATTTCGCTCGACATACTTATGCTCACGTTGTAATTACCTAAATAGGATTTATGATTTTATATATATATATTATAACTGTATTTTCTATATACAACGAGTCCTTTTCCTTGGGATTGGTTGTGATGTTGCTCGCTAGCGCTTTGGCACTCATTGTCCCTCCCCCTTTCAGGTAACGAGCCCAGAGCCCAGTGAGTCGCAGGTTGATGGCGAGGCACTTTAGCTTCGGCTATTCTATTATAGTTATATTTTACTTTTGAGCTCCACTGTAGGCTTTGTTTAGACATTTTGAGAGTTTATTCTAGAAGTTGTAAAGGCTGTGTGCCTTATTTCTTTTTATTCAGACATTTGTATTTGAGACTTGTTGAGAAATTCCAGTCTATTCACTTCAAACATTGACTTGTACTTTAGTATGTTAGATGATGAAGTGTTAATTTGAGCTCTATTATTTCATCAGTTGACTCTTGTATTATCTTTTACTTGCTTTTGTACCTACACCTGTTATTTGACACTACTAGAGAGATAGTAATTGTGATGGTGAAATATGTTATTGCACAGTGTGGTGCATGACAGGTTTGACATTCTTGGTTTTATCTTGGACTGCAGCCTTGTGTGAATCCAGGGGCGTCACATAAGCATTATGGAATAATGTAAAAATAAAATCTATAATTTCTTCAGGTCAATTCTCAGCATCAGTGAGTACGGGTTCAAAAGTTTACATAAACATTAAAGAGTCACGGTCATTAAAACTATCACAAAGGTAATCTTTAAACTGCATATATGCCGAAAATTAGCCATTATAGTTTTTGAAAATTAAATTTATTGATGTACACATGCACAAGTACTATAGGATTTGCTTCATACACATATATGATTTACTTTTACGTCATTTTCCAATTCTTATACTAGATTTTAAATAAGATATGTATATGTCTAGAAATACGGACTCTGAAACTCAATTTCAAGTTATTACCACAACAGTAAACTTTAGTCCAAGCTAACCAAAGTTAGTGAAATCTGAAATAGCAACTTTGATGTAATTAATATACTTTGAGGACCCAAAAATAGCCAAAGTTACAAAAACACTCAAATACTGAACCAAATTTTATTTTTTAAGAAAATAGACCTCATTATCATGAATTTGTGCAGGTCTATCATTTCTTATGTCAGGTGAAAATTAATCACATACTTGAGCAAAAATGGAGATACCATAGATGTCCATATTGCAATAAGAAAACGATGGAATTAGGAAACATCTATTATGTAGACAATGTAACAAGGAAGTCCTAGCAAAGAACAAGTAAGCAATTAATTTATTTCATGCTACAAATAATTTTTTTCTAATAGACTTTTTATTCAGAGTAAATATTTTTCTAAATATAAAATTATCAATAGGTATAGAATAACATTGGATGTGGAAGATAGAACTATAATTAGTACATTCGTTGTCTTTGGAAAGGAAGCAGAAAATTTAATCAAAGTTTCAGCCCAGGAGGTATCAAGGACATTAGAATATGTAAGCTCGACCTCTAATAATCAAAATGCTTCACATTAGAAAATAAATATATTAAGAAGTGCTCAACTACTGAGTGATTTTGTGCATGACAATGAAAGGGACATATTCCCAGAGATTATCAAATCAATTATTGGGAAGACTATAAAAGTATAGGTTAAGCTAACAAAGTATAACTTCAAAGAAGGTAAGAAATTCTTTTGTTTGATTATTGATCTAATATATTTATCTAATATATCGCACTAATATCCTACAAATTTAAAGATAGCTTTATTGTTTCTAATAGTTTTATTTTTATAATGATGAAACAGGCAATGAGAGCTTCACTGTTACAAAACTTATCGAAGTTATTGAAGGTGATTCACAGGTACACACCTAAATATTAAAGTTATCGAACTTATCAAAGATATTAGAAATGCTTATTATTTTAATGATAATGTATAGTACATTCCATCTCATTTTCTCTACAAAGGAATCCCAAGAAGTTGAAGTTGTTAATCTACATGAAGAGCCTCTCCTACAGACACCTAAATATATTTCAAAAGACTAGTATCGTGTATGTGCGTTGCATGTAGGCATGCTTGTTGATCAATTTTTTGGAATTCTTTTGGTTCTATTAGGTTAGAAAGTGAATAGTTATTAAGATATTATAGTAATTAATAAAGAATTAATATTTATTCAAAGAAATGAGACTTAATGCATAAATATTAAATGGGTATATTTGTAGGAGGTTATGAATAAGTTATTTTTATCTAAAATAATAACTCTTTGTATAGAAAATTAGCTTACACATGTTTCTATTATAAAATATAAACTACTTGTAAAGCAACAAGCTTAAGTATATTTACATGAGAGAGAGGGATGTCATTTTGAAATTATCATTCTAGAAATTATTAAACCTCCTCTAGTTTATTAATAGCTCTTAGAGTCCCCCAATTTATATTTGCTACTTGCAATTTATATTTCTAAAATTGCATTTCAATGGTATTAAATGCTAGTATATTGAGGAGGATTTAGTGTAGCTCAAGATATAGAAGAGAGAATTATGTACATTTTCCCCTATTTGTTATAATAATGCAATTTACAAATGGTTAATGGAGAAATGAGTAACCCTTCATGAGTGAGTTCCTTAATGAAGGGGGGTTAAGAAGATAGTGGAATAATGAAAATTTGATGACTTTTCATATTACTATAAATGTTATGTTATATATTTATTTATTTGAATTGGTAAATAAATGACTTTTTACTCATATTATATTTGATAATTGCACATATTTAATAATTCATATAAATATTATATATTAATATGATATTAATATATATTATAATTATCATACATTAACTATTATACTCAAATAGTATACTAATAGTAGAAAATTAATAATACTCTTAAAATTATAGTAGTAATCCCTTCTATAAGCATTCTCAGGACCAACTAACTATATCATTTTCTAAGTTTATCTTCCTGCACTTTCTATTTATCCTTTATAACCCAATACTGTCAATGTATTACCTTAGTGACTATAAAACGAAAATTAACTCTTTACACATATAGAGTGAAAGCATTACACTTATAATGTATTACCATGGACAAAGCTTTCTTTATCCCGAGAATAAGCATAATGCATTAAGAGATTCAACCAGACTATACAAACAATTTAGCATATTTACAAACATGCCTAGGAGCTGGAAACCAATTTACATGCTAAGGCAAAAACATATATGAAGATGGAAGGAGGAAAATCAATTAGTTTATGACTGAAACAACTGCAGATTTTGATAAAATATATACA
Source organism: Asparagus kiusianus (assembly GCA_022839385.1). Taxonomy (NCBI): domain Eukaryota; kingdom Viridiplantae; phylum Streptophyta; class Magnoliopsida; order Asparagales; family Asparagaceae; genus Asparagus; species Asparagus kiusianus. Next base: position 141,501 of record BQKN01064140.1, read on the forward strand.
AGACCACATTCTTTGTCACCTTTACTGATTTTTTCTTTGCTCTCTAAATTGTTACACCGATGCTTTCATTACCATCTTCTCATTCAATTTGATCGTACTCCACCAGTGATGTTACCATTGACACACTCACACTTCTTGCAGTTTGTAAGTGTTGTAGTTGTGTCTGCTTACTTTTCAATCTGAATACATTTAGATTAAGAGTTAGAATTTTGGTTAGAGAAATTTGATAAAATTCGATAGTAACTTATAGTGATTTATGGAAGAGGAATAGTTGTAACACTTATTATTATTAGTGTGTAATGTCAAGACTTAGTGGGGGAATGTTATTAGTGGGTGGTTAAATAAAATTTTAATGGTAATAAATAGGAAGATTATGAAAAGTTAAGTATGTATATATCTTAATGTATGCATGTATGGATGTGCTAGAGATGTATGCATGTATGTGTTTCAAAGGGCATGTATGTATGTGCTAGAGATGTATGCATGTATGAATGTGCATGTATGGATGTGTTCACTCCCTTGACTAACACACCGCTCAAGCCAAAGATGGAAAAGATTTTGAAAAGTTCACCTTTAAGGATAAATGATCTTGGAGATGATGAGAACATTCAGAGGAATTCTACTATCAAAAAAGCTGAAGGTTAAGTTGATTGGCAATCATTTGTTACATGTTGTATGTGCTATATGAATACAATATCATAAAAAGCTCATTATCTATTTTGTGCTCTTGCAGATTTCAAAAGAAAGAGAACTTCCAATGACCGTGGCAAGGAAAAATGAATCTGAAATTTTAATAGAGTTGCTACCAAGTTTTTGTGCACAAACCTAATGAATTTATTTTGTCTTCATATTTTGTTCAGTAAAGCTTAATATCGTAGTGACTTTCTATATGGAAATATCTTTGACACACTCGGTGTGGTTATATGTATTAGTCTAACTTTAAGGTTATTTTGGAGTAAGTACTTTACTATGTTTAAGAACTCACATGTATGAATGAATGGTAGTTGAATATTGGGCATGATCCTGTGTTTATGTGCATATATCTGATTAGGTTCATACTTTATAGCAATTTCCATGTCTATGCAACCTTTTTTCCTATGTCTATGCAGAGAAAGTGCCCTCTCGAAAAAAAATTATGATAGCACTTCTCTATCTATCCTATGTTTTCCTTACAATGGTTTGTATCTTTTTTAATCTATAACGAGTAAAATTTACTTGAGCAGTTCATTGGCTTTAGTATGAAGAAAAAACACAAAAGAGAGTTAGTTAAAACTTCAAATTGGACTAAACAACACTCATATTAAGTAAGCAATTTAAATCAGCAACTTATAGGCAATTTATATATATCCCCAATTTTATTTATAGATTTCACCAAATTTGTGCATCCATTCAATAGGATTCTAAGAGAGGAAAAACATCGACTTATAAATTAAACTCATAAAGTTCATGAAAAAATATAGTGCTTAAAACTTAATTTTATTTATGAGGTTAATTCATTTAACTATATGTGTCGTAATTTATTCCCATGTAGATTAATTCATTTAACTATATTTGTAGGAATAAATTACCATTTGCATTAGAGTATGTATATAGCTTATTAGAATATCTAAAAACTGAGAACAATTCTGCAATAATCTGAATCCATGTAAAGACTATAAAGATAAGTCAATTAATATAAGTATTTTCACTCTAAGATACGTCTTTCAAAAATTAACCATGTCCCAAGTTTATGACACAGAAACAACACAAGGTAATTAAAATACACTAATTCAAAACTTACCAACGTTGATTACTAAAGGGTAATTTTTTCCTCAAAATAAAATTCAACCTGATCAAGCTTTCATTTTAACTTATGCATGTAATTCTTTCCTTGCGATAATTTTCTTACAAAGTTGACACATCTTATAGCCGTTTGAGCAACAGTTAAGAAGGAAGATCTCTACTGCCTCAAATTTCTTCCTATTCTAAGCTTTTCATCCATTGTTCCAATACATACAGAGCAACTGCATAAATATTTGCAAAATTTGATAATCTAGTGTTTTTACGTTTAATCAAACACAAGGAATAGAAATTTCCCAGTGTGAAGAAGGCTGAATTGATTGACAAAAATTAGAATCAACCATTAGATAGAAGAAGGATGAAGAAGAAATAGATACTCTGCCCAAGTTCTCGGATTGTTACTCCACCACTTCGATTTATGAGTTTCTTTATGCATTTTTTACCAAGAAAGGTTTAGGCAACGTGGAGACATGATGGCCTTGAGATGGTTATTGTTGAAAATGACAGGACAGTGCTTTCTAGAGAGCTCAAGAGTTGTTCTTTCAGCTAGAAATAATTATGTTTCCTACTATGTTGTTTCCAAGGCACTGTACAATTGACTACTGCTAATCTAAAATTAATCATCCAAATGTTTTAGTAGATAATTTAAGTATAATATAATATAATATGATCAGATATTAGTTCATTTTAATCTTTTTCTTACTTCAAAAGTTGGTACATAACCTAAATTCTTATCTTAAAATAATAACAGTTTTTTGCTATACAAAAACACAAGATGAAATTCTTTTGTCTATAAAATAAATATGATAAAACTTTATAAACGGACTAGACGCAGACAATATGTATCATCCATATTTACAGCACGATGGATATTTCAACAACCATAGAAGGTAAATTTCAAGTTAAGATAGAGTTTTTAATTCTTTCTATAACTTCATGAGAATTAGATAAGGTTAGGGATTTATCATGATTAGGAGTTTGGGTTCCATCATGATTGGGAGTTTGAATCTTATTCTAATTAGGAAGTTAGGCTAGAGATAGGGTTTTGGTTTCTCTATATATATCCTTCTATTGTTAGAGGGAAAAAAAGAAGAAGAAGAAGTGTAGAGAGAAAGAGTGAGAGAGGGTTTGGCAGTCTTTGTCTGTACAAAAGATTGTAATTTAAAGGTGATAGTGGATTGATTTTGATCCCGTGGTTTTTTCCTGTTGAGGGTTTCCCACGTTAAATCTTATGTGATTTTATTTACTACGTTTGGTAGCTTTTTTGGGGATTTTGTAAGATCTAAAAATTCCAACAAGTGGTATCAGAGCGGGTTCGACGGTTTGTAGAGATTCGAGATTTGCAACGACAATGGTGGCGGTGGGTACTGTAGCGGCGACAGATTAGACGGTTGAGGTTGATTTTTCTTTTGATCGAGGATTTGGAGGCGAATTTTGGTGATCCATGAGTCGTTCCTAGGATTTTTTCGATGTGCTGAGTTCGTTTTTAATGTTGGTTTTATCAAATTCAATCTCTACAGGGACTGATTTAAATTTTGATCGTGGTTAGAGGATGATGATTTCTTCGGGTCCGAAGTTTGATATTCTGCTATTCAATGGTAAGACAAATTTTGTAGTATGGTAGTGCACGGTTTAAGATATTCTTGTGTAGTAGGGTGTTGATCAAGCTTTGGAGGAGAAAAAACCTGAAGGATTGAAGGATGCTAAATGGAGCTCCATGCAAAAGAGGACGGTTAGCACAATTAGTTTGGCACTCTCCCCCGAGATTAAGTACAATGTTATGCAAGAGACCATACCAAGGGGATTATGGGAAAGGCTCGAGGGGATTTATGTGTCAAAGTCGATAACCAACTGATTGTGTTTGAGGATGTAGCTTTATTCGTTGAAGATGGAAGAAGATACTACAATTGAAGATCACATCAATACTTTTAATCAGCTAGTTTGCCAACTTATGAATATTAATGAGGAGATTAAAGAAGAAGAGCAAGAGCTACTCCTATTGTCTTTCTTGCCGAAGTCGTGCAAGTCGTTAGTTCAGACGATAATTGCAGGGAAGCAGACTTTAAAGTTCGACGATGTGGCAGCACTCCTACGTGAGAATGAAAGAATGATGGGAAAGGAGAGTGCATCTAATGGTCGTGAGAGTACAATAGCTTTTGAAGGTTCTAATCGAGGGAGGAGTACGAGGAGATGTGACAGTTATCGAGGAAGGTCAAAATCTTGGGCCCGAGACGATAGCGAAAAGGAATGCTATTATTACGGAGAGAATGGTCACATTCAGTTCAGATGTTCCCAGATGCGTGATGATTTGAAGAGCATTAGATAGATGAAGCTTCAAGAAAATGGGAAGAAGACGAACTCCTTAGTGGTTGTGTGTGATGAAGATGTGGTTTTATTGATGTAGAGTGTAAGTACTGATGCGAGTAACACTTGGGTGTTAGATTCTGCAGTCTATATGCATATTTATAACAATAAAAATTATTTTAACATATTAAAGATAGATGAAGAATTTGACGACGTGGTTGTTAGAAACAACGAGAAGATAAATGTTAAAGGTGTTGGAAATGTTCGCCTCAAGCTTCACAATGGAAAGGTCAGAATTCTTCATCATGTGCCATATGTGCCTACATGTGGTGCTAATTTAATTTCATTGGGTGAGATGGTATCATGTGGGTACAAGTATGTGGGTGAAGAAGAGTGGTGCAATGTGTAAAGATGGCGATTTGATTTTACGAGGGAGGAAGAATAGCAATTATATTTGCTATTTAGATGGGCGATTCGTTAATGGTGCAGATTACTCTTCTCAGACTCTTGTCCACAAGGAAGAGGTGAAGAACAAGAAAAAGAGAGTGAGTTTTTCTGAAGTCGTTGAGACACTTGGAGATTTTTCGTTGAGGGAGGATATGTTGGGTATCTACTCAAACTCCAAGTTAGGATAGAGTTTTTAATTCTTTGTATAACTTCATGAGAATTAGATAAGGTTATGGATCTATCATGATTAAAAGTTTGGGTTCCATCATGATTAGGAGTTTGAATCTTATTCTAATTAGGAAGTTAGGCTAGAGATATGGTTTTGGTTTCTCTATATATATCCTTCTATTGTTAGAGGAAAAAGAAGAAGAAGAAGAAGAAGAAGTGTAGAGAGAAAGAGTGAGAGAAGGTTTGGCAGTCTTTATCCATGCAAAAGATTATAATTTGAAGGTGATAGTGGATTGATTTTGATCTCATGGTTTTTCCATGTTGAGGGTTTTCCACGTTAAATCTTGTGTGATTTTATTTGTTACGTTTGGTGGCTTTTTTGGGGTTTTTGCGAGATCTAAAAATCCCAACATATACATGGCGATATATTTCTATTTTCTCTGACTCAAATTATTATTAATTGATGGGAATTAATTAATCATTTATCAGATATAATTCTTGAGAGTAATAGAGCATAATAAAAAATTTCAATCAAACTCTACCCGCATTTGACAAATAGTAAGGGCGTCTATCCGTAAGAATAGAACTGTAATGCACTATCCCTATATCAACTATAATACAGGGTGCCTTTCTATTATTACGCCTTAATTATTTTATTTTAATTAAATTACGTGCAAAATTCACACCTTTATATGTTCGTACTGTAATTTTTTAATGTATACTATACCAACTAAACTATAAGATATGTAAAATTTAGATAACAAATAAACATGTCAACTAAATTACATAATCCATTAATTGCTTGAAAGATTTATTGCCTTTCAATGTCAAAAGCTTCCTTCTTTTTCCATTTCTTAACCTTAACCTTCTAAAAAGGACAAATAGAAAAATCATTTTAACCACCAACAGATAAACAACCATCATATACTGCTTTTAATTATTCCTGGACGCAAGCCTCAAATTAATCTGAATAATCATCAATGCAGACGAACGTGTACTTCACATACTACTCATTTTATCCTCATCTGAAAAGACCTGTATGTAATGTATTCATGTCACTACACCAGTAGCATCAATATTTTAATTCAAATTAGAATAATACATTATAGAAAATATAAACAACCTAACCTTAGGTTGTTTTGAAAAACAGTATTATATTGAAAAATGTGGACAATAACAATGAACGAAAGGGACAAGTTCACAAATAACTATTAATAAATTGCATAGGAATTTCAACTTAAAAGAGAATTTGTAAATATAAAGACTTAGTTTCTTTTGTAAAACAACAAGAAAAATGGAAGACGAAGAAATAGATAATAGCAAGACCAATTTAAGCTACTTTACTTTTCCAAAACAACCCTCCCTCGTGATACAAAATAAATTGACCTCTTGAATAGTAATTGACTACAAAATTTTGACATTGCCAAAATTTTAGAAAGAGATATTCGGCTGATTTAGTAATATATTAAATATTAGATTCTTAAACTAGGCAAAATAAAGTGTTGACCTTATATTCTTTAGAGGAATAATGTATAAGCATCAGATGACAATATTTTTGGTAACATATATTTTAATATGATTTATAATTTTTAATTTTAAGTATACAATAATCAAATCAAATGTATTAAAACTTAGAGAGACGCAAATTTAAAATACAATGCTAGAAAAAATAAGTTGTCATGCTTTGCACGGGGTACATACTAGTTTTATAGAAACTGGAATCCATACAACAAAAGTTATTTTGGCTGAAAAATAATCTACAGAGTCTTTTGAAAAGAGTGAAAAATGCGTTTAACTTTTACTAGTATTACCTTAAAAAACAATTCAAAACAAAACAAAGGTCCTTTCAGCACTTCGTAGCTGAAAATAATTACAAGAAGGCAAGTTATTTTGGCTGAAATAATTCAGTTATAGCTTATGATAGCCGCTTCTATGCAAAAATTTAGGCTGTAGAGGGAGTCCCCCATTGAGAGTTAAGGCCTTAAATAACCTTACATTTTGAAAGTGTGAGAATAACAACACTTCATATGGTTGTTTTATTGAAGTGTTTACGAAAGAGCAGTGTAAAATAAGATGGATATCAGATTTAATGCATATTTAACTTCCGTAAAAAAAAGTGCCAATATAATTCATTTTAAATAAATAAATAAAACAATATTATAACACCATCTCTACTTTTCTAGTTTTGAAAATAATATATTTTATATTTGTGAAACCATACATATATTTCACATGAATATTTACATACTACACACTTTCGCAAATAACTTTCACATCTTCAATTTACTTTCGATTCCCCAAACATCCTCTAAACCACAAATATAAACATCCAAACCGACAAAATCTTCAAGGAACATCAGTCGTTAAGGCAGCAACCAATTTCACACATCATATAAACAAAAACAAAAACAAAAAAGAAAAAAAAAGAAAAAGAAAAAAGGAGCTTGAATGCATCAACCACCACAACCACCACATCCTCCTTCACAACCACAACCACCGTCTCCTCCTCCACAACCACCACTGACTTGACGTCCATCACTTCCATAGTATGCCACATTTTTACTCCCAGTCTCTTTATCAGGATCTTGACTGCAAACAAAAATGACCATAACCATGAATGAAATAGACACAGCAGCCATCAAAAGCAAGAAGCTGGACCTCGTCAACCCGTAGTACCCGTAGTCATCGCCATTGTAGGCATAGAGAGGATGAGGAGCAAGAACCTTGCCATTTAAGTAAACTTCCTTTGAGGTTAGTGATGCGCAAGGCGATTAATATATCACGTTAAGCTCGCTGTAGTCTTGGCTTCACTCTTCTTCCCTAATTCTTAATATCATGGTGTTTTTCTTATTGTGTTTTTGTAAGACAACACCATGGTGTTGTGTTTTTCTCTTAAAATATTTTCAAAACACCATGTTAAGTATTTTTGTTTGACACTAGTTTGACCAATTATAACAATAGTATTAAACATATTATTAATATATTATATATTAATTATAAAAAATATATTATTAATAAAATGTTATAATATTTAGTTTACATTATTATAATATTATAAGTATTAAATGTAATGCAATATAATATTATATAATGTATTATAATATTATATTGTACTTTAATATGCTATATTATATTATAATTATAATTATATTATAATTATTACTTTTCAAATAATTATATATTTAATTATTTTGGTATATCAATTTGTTATTGTTGTATATTATATTAATATTTTTATAATAATGTTATTTTATTATTAATATAATATTATACTATTATTAATATAATATAGTATTATACTATTATTCACATAATATAATATTATTAATAATGTTATTATTATGTTATTACTAGTATGTTATTAATAAATTAATATATCATAAATATTTTAATATTATATAATATAATATAGTTTTTAATATATTAGCGTTTATTAATAGTACTTTAATAATATATTAGTATTTATGATATAAATAATTATTATTATATTATGAATATATTATTTTTACATTACCATTTGTTAGCAATAAATTATTTTATTATTAAAAATTACTTTACTTTATAATAAATTATATTATTTATTGCATAATATATTAATCTTTTATATATATTATATTACATTTACTATACAATATGTTATTATAATAATATTATTATATTGTTACATTATTATTAAATATGTTACTATTATATAATATCTTATAATTATTAATTTATTACAATTTATTTATTAAAAAGTTAATAATATTATAACGATTATAATATTATATATATTATTATTATATTATTATTTATTATCAAGAACTTTTTTATTATTTTTATTAGTTATTTATATTTTATTATTATATAATACATTATTAATATATTAAATATTTGTATTTAATATGTTACTATATTATTATATAAGATATTATATTTATTAACTTTTTATATTATTTAACAAATATTATTAATATATTAAATTAACTATAATATAGTATAGTATAATATTATATAATAAGCATGTTGATAATAACTCTATAATTATTATATTTAATATGTTATGTTAGATATTATATTAACATATTCTCAAAATCAAACCTGAAACACCAAACTTAAAACACCTAAAAGGTGTTTTGAAATAAGTGTTTTGTTTTTTGTTTGAGGATGATTTAGCTCAAAAAACACCATGGTTTTCAAACGCATGGTGTTTTATTTTTGGCAAAAACATCATGAAAACAAATAAAACACAATGGTATCCAAACGGAGACTAAATATTTCGACAAATGATAAGCAAAATATAAGAATGATAGAGAATCATCAATGAACTCTAGTACTTGATGCAAATATTTAAGAAAACTTAAAAAGATCATGAAATGGAAATAAGCAGGTCACGTCTAAATGTAGTTAACACTTTATACTTCGGTTGACTCAGTAAACCCCATAATTATTAAGCATGTGGTTCCGGAAGGGTGAGACCCAAATTTGGGCTCTTAGCGCTAAAATAAGACCTCATAGAGGCACATTGAGCCATGTTTTAATAACTTGCTTATATCCGACATATACTGGTATTTTACCTGAGATGCATATGCTTTAAGAAAATTAAACAAAGTTCATAAAAACTAAATATGTTATACAAAAATGCCAAAGGCCAACCAATAGTGAAGTCAATCAACCACATATGCATCTCAACCTACTACTATATGAAAAGACATAACAATTGACAAAGACAATGTGCATAGGCTTATACCAAATAACCACGTGCATTCATCCAATTAACAATTAGTATGCGAGCAACCATACAAAAGGGTATATTCCATCAGAACAAACTTACATATAGTCAATGTAATTTTATATAAAAAATATTCAGTGAATAATGTACAAATTCACCACTTACCACAAACACAAAAGACTATTAGAATGCCAGTCACGATGCCTCCTCGAAATCACTTGGGATTCATACATAATATATACAAATAACCATCAAAATTACCATATAACTTAAGACCCGGATACATATTAAAATAATCTTAGGATATTATCATACACCATTTAACTAACTATACTAAAATTCAATCTACATACCTTATTGTACCATATAACCACGGTTAAGCATTGTATACATAACATTTTTTTTCTTTGATAAGGTAATTCAAGGTCACAAGCTAAAATTAAATGGCCTTCTATAGAAACGAGGACAAAAGGTGTGGAGACCAACACAAGAGGCAACAGAACCAAGGTTTACCATGGCCATGGCCTCAAAATATTGAGATATAGCCATAAATTTCTATGTGGGGAATATAAAATACCTAGAAGTGTTCTTGATCCTAACTCGACTGATAAAGAAACCTCTTTTTTTCCTGCAGAGAAGTGAACACGACTCTCAGGTTGGAGACGTGGCTGAGTCCAAACCCACGTTCATGATAAGGGAAAGAAGGAGAGATGGCAATCAACCAGAGGATAGGAGATTTTTTTTTCTTTGTGCGGAAAAACAGAGACGGGAAAAGAAGGAAGAGGCTAACGGGAAAAAGAAGAACAACTGGGGTAGGGTTTTGGGTATTCATAAAAGTCCTTTTACTAATAGAACCCTCTAACAATTCATGCATAGAAGTCCTTTTACTTTTGTTTATATATCTATAGCCAATAAAACTTAGAATTATTACATACTATCCCTCTTAACAGAAGTTTTATCCTCAAAACTTGGACATACCTGAGTTTTCAAATAAATTAGGATATTTTCCTTCATCTCATCTTCGTGCTCCCAAGTAGCTTCTTCAGCTGAATGATTTTTCCATAAAACATTCACTAGCTTAACAATTCTTGACTAAAGTGGGGGTGTCATAGTTTACGGTAATGATAGTTAAATTTCAGGTTCAAAAGGACTCAAAACGTGGCGAAGTTACTATGCTATTGCTTAATCTCAACATATATAGACCTAGTAAAGGGAAGATCAAAAGATATGATTCAACTGACTCCATCTTTCAAGATGATACATGCGTGGATCCAATGTGCTCATTTCAACAAGTTATGCAAGAAATTAGTCAGAAACTTCATAAGCCGTGCTTAAAATGCGCTAATGATAAGCGCTACAATACGAGATGGTAATAATGGTCGAGGAACTTAGATTAAAGAAACGAATGTTAGAAAGTTATTTTTAAAATTGAATCGGGTTTATGCAAGATAAGCATAGCATGGGCTTTAATAAGCTGCAACTCAAATCTTTAGGTTTATGATCATATAAGATAGAAATGAAGAGTGAGAACGATTTTCCAACCTCAGAGTTTATAATATCATTTCCATAAACCCAAAGGTGATACTTGTTGTGCGCAGCAGAAGCTCGAAAGCACACTAACAAAAACAAGATAAATCACAACCAATAAGCCAAACACAATATCACAGCAAGACAAACGAATTTTACGTGGTTCGGCAAATTGCCTACGTCCACGGGAAAATGAGGAGTGGGGGAGGGGGGATTCTTACTATTAGAAATCAAGAGAATACAAATAGGGTTACAAATCTCACCAAATAAACCCTAGAACAAAGTCTCTAGATCTCTTACAAATCTCTCACAATTGGATGCATCAATTCCCTCTCAAAGACTGCTCAAAACATCCTTACTTAACCCTAATTAATTAGGATTAGACTTATATATCAACTCAAAACGAAACGGGTCAGAAAACCAGCAGCCCAACTCAGACCCGACTCAGGTCGACCGCCGCACCACGTACGGTCGACCGGACAGAAGATAGAAACCCATGTAAACTGATTACAGGGATCGCGGTGGACCGTCGCGCCACTCGCGGTTGACCGTGCAGCATCTAAACTGATTCCTGCTTCCCAAAACCTGTTCTGATCCAAATTTTTCGCCGATTCTATAATTCTCCACCTCGGCGAACGTTTCTACCAAAACTGAACCGACACCAAAATATCCAAATGTCTCACTTGTTGCGTCCAGGATGAAGTGGAAACGGCCCACAATAACTAACTCATTCCACAACAAGTCGGAAACCCAAACGAGAGCTCAAACGATCTCCCCCATCGAAAATCAACAAACCCAACCGGCTGCATCAAACATGACTGTCTACGTATCCTCTTGCCTAAGAAATCAAGTCGAACGTAGTTCACCCAAATGGCATCCAAAGGCCTTCAACACTGAAGAATGTTCAATAGCTTCAAACAATGATCAAATCTGATACCTAAAACAACTTTGGTCAACATATCTGCAGGGTTGTCCTTTGTGTGGATCTTCTCTAATATGACGTCTCCATCATGTTAGACCCTAGAGGGGGGGTGATTAGGGTCTTATGCTAATCTAATCCGATTTAAATACCAATTAAAATTAATTAACAAGTATATTCTTACAAGATGATATATAATTACTTATGAGCAAGAATATGCAATATACACAAAGTAATATATCCTAACAAAGATATATAGGCAATGTATGTTCAAGGATATAAAACTAACACAAGATGATATATCCTAACAAAGAGATATACAATAAGATATGTGCAAGGATATGCAAACTAACACAAGGGTAAACAATAACTACAAGTGTGATAGGGCAAGATGATCAACAAGCAATACACAATGGCGATGTAAGATATGAACATGAAAAACAAGTGCGCCAATGCAATCACAAACAAAGCGATATGTTTACGAGGTTCGGTCCCCACGACCTACGTCCCCGCTCCTCACCTCGAGGAGATCTCCACTATCACAACCGGGTTTTCTACGTTCACCCGAACAACGTTTACACCTCACAATACAATCCCTATGTAATCACACCTCACACACTAAGTGTTGGTCCTAGCCCGTGTCCTTCTCCTTAAGTGCTTGGTTACAACATCTCCCTAGGCACGTCAACCGACGCCACTCCTCTTGGATTCGACCCCGTCTCTCACCACACACTTCTCTCGGTGTACAAGTGTATTACAAGTGAATCCTCACAATTTAGCACAATATAATAAATGATTTGTTCTCTAAACAAGGTGAGAACTCAATTAAGCACAACTCTTAGTCACAAACCCACAACCCCAAATTATACTATGAATGTAAATACACTAAGCTCAATAGGTTGTGTGTGAACAAAGAGTATCAATAAAACGATTAAACTAAACTCAATATAAATCTAGCTTATGGAAATTATAATCAAAATGATAAATTGCTAGATGAGTTTAGAAACACTTCTCTAAAGATGACAAGAGAGTAGGAGAAGAGTGAATGCTCAAACACCAAAGGATGATCTCCACTTGCTCTTGTGAAATTGAATTCACAAACTCAAACTCTTAAACACTCTTTTAAACAAACACAAAACACCCTTAAACTTGGTTAAACAATTCTCTTGGTTGTGCCATCAAAAGATCAGCAATGGGGTATTTATACCCACTCAAAAACTCAGCTAAAACCCCCAAGAAAAAGTCCAAAAAGCCCCAGAAAAATCAGCTGAGAAATAGCCGTTAGGGAACCAACGGATCTATTGGCGGTCGACCGAAAATATTCGCGGTCGACCGCGAAGAACAAAAAAACCACGGAGCTGTTCTGGACGATCGTCGGTCGACCGGAAATTCCTGCGGTCGACCGATGGAGCTCTTCGGTCGACCGGACCGGTCGACCGACAGACTCTCTGCTGCCCAGTAAGGAATGAACTCAGGTCCGGTCGACCGGTGCGGTCGACCGATAACTGATATATGAAAATCAGGTTCTGAAAACTGTTTTGCTGATTTTAAAACACTGTTTAAAAATATCAAACAAATTCTAAAAAATGTAAAACTTTAGGAAATGATTGTAGACATGATAATAAACATACTACAACGACTGGTTTCGAAAAAGAACTTCCCAAATGAAAAATATCATTATTTTGCAAATATGTTCAAAAACATAAAAATCTGGAAATTGATATTTTGATATTTTGACTCAAACAACATTTTGAAACCTTATGAAATGTTGTTATAGACTTAGTAAAACATGTATAAACTAATATTGAAGTCTATAAACTAATAAGATAATATTTTCACAAAATTGCATATTTTATGCAATGTTATCAAAAACACAATAGAGTATGAAACATATGAATATATATATGAATGTAAATTTGTTTCATATCTATATAGCTAAACCAAAACACAATAATAAATATGAAATGTGTAATCTCATATTTATGAACATGAAAACTCAAAACTATGTATGTATATATATACCTATATATATACATGGAAACCAAAATATATATGTATATATGAAACTATATATATATACATGAAAACCAATATAATGTGTGTGTGTAATATTGAGCTTAGAGTATCTAACACACATAATATAAAACCCTAAACTACATTACCCAAGCAATCTTGATCTTCATTGTAGCTCAACTTGGTACACGTGCGGATGAAGCTTGAACTTGATCTTTAACTTGAATTGTATGTTGCTTCACTCCATAATTCCACCAACCTCCATTGGATATGATCGTGTAGGTGCAATTCCATCCATCCTCCAATTACGTTGTTTGTCTACAATACATAGGAATACACAAACACTAGACAAACAACATTAGAAATAAATTATTTGTTAAACATCATCAAAACAAGAAAGCCAACACATCATCCAATACGTCATGAACAAAGTGGAATCTAACATCTATATACTTCGTGCGTGCATGATAAATCTGGTTCTTTGACAAATAGATAGCCGACATACTATCACAATATACCCGAAGGGTCTCCTGTGTAATCCCCAAGTCCTTCAACAATCCACGTAACCACAGAGCCTCCTTAAAAGCTTCAGTCACCGCTATATACTCTACCTCTATAGTAGAGAGAGCTATTGTAAACTGAAGTGTACATCTCTAATATACTGGTACTCCTGCCAATGTAAACACATATCCTGAAGTAGACCGACACTTGTCAAGATCCCTCACATAGTCTGAATCCACGTAACCAATACAATCATGTCCATTCTTCTCACTCTTTTAGAAAATCAATCCAACATCTACAGTGTCTTTAACATACCATAGAATCTACTTTACGGCCTCCCAATGACCCTTCCTAGGGTCCTGTATGTACCTCGATACCATGCTCACGACCTGTGATAAATCTAACCTCATCCACACCATCACATGCATCAAGCTACCTACCGCACTGGCATATAGAATCTTTGATATATAATCTCTGTCCTCAACTGAAACAGGTGATATATTAGCTGAAAGCTTGAAGTGAGGAGTCAATGGAGTGCTAACTGCTTTTACATTACCATCAAAGATGAATTTCTTCAACATCTTTTGCAAATAACTCATATGTGTAAGCTTCAATCTCCCCTTCACCATGTCTCTCTCGATCTCCATACCCAATATCTTCTTAGTTTCACCAAGATCATTCATCTCGAACTCGGATGATAGCTCTTTTTTTAACTTTCGAATAGCTGTCATGTGGGCTCCTCGTGTACCCATGGCTAATCATGAAGCTATCGAATCTCTTGTACCACTGTCACGGTGATTGCTTCAATCCATAAAGAGATTTCTTCAACTTGCACACCAAATCTTCTTCTCCTGCAGCTTTGAATCCTAAGGGTTGTGTCATGTAGATCTCCTCATCTAAATTTTTATATAGAAAGACTGTCTTCACATCCATCTGGACCAAATCCAAATACAACTATGCCACCAATGCTAATAAAATCTGAATCGATGAATGCTTCACAACAGGTAAAAATACCTCATTGTAATCAATGCCCTCAAGTTATGCATATCCCTTGGCAATCAATCTGGCTTTGTACCTAATGTCCCCAATGGAAGATCCCTCCTTCTTCGTATATATCCACTTGCAACTAGTAGCTTTCTTACCCTTAGGTAGCTTTACAAGTTCTTATGTATCGTTCTTCTGAAGAGACCGCATCTCCTCCTCCATAGCTTCCCTCCACCTGATCGAATCGGGGCTAGACTTTACCTCCCTAAATGTGGATGGAACCATATCATCAACGACCTCCATTGATAATGCATATGCGACCATGACATCATTATACTTAGCTAGCCGACGAATCACCCTTCTAGGTCTATTCGTTGCAATAGACTCCTGAACATGACCTTGTTCCTGAGTCTCATAATCCACTGTATCCTCTATCTTCCTAGTTGTCATCCTATCTCCTCCCAGTATCACTTATGTAAGAGCCTCAATAGATACAATGCTATCTGGAGTGGATGGAGTAACATCATCCTCCACCTGCTGTGATATCTCTCAAATCTAGTCTTCCTCCACCTGCTGAAGAACTTGAGGCATCATCATATACGTCTCATCAAATGTGACATCTATGCTAATAACTATCTTCTTATCCTGTAGATCCTATAACTTGAAGCTTTTAACTCTATCTCTAAATCCCACAAAGACTACTTTCCTCACCCTCGGATTCAATTTACCATCACTAATATGGTAATAAGCAGGACACCCGAATATCCGAAGTGACTCATAGTCACTAACTATCGAATCAGACCAATGCTCCAAAAGAGTATTCCCCTGTATCGCAGTGTACGGTAACCTATTCACGAGATGGCTCGCATAAACCAACATCTCGGCCTAAAAGAATCTAGGCAATCCATTCTGTTTCATCAAACATTGCACCTTCTCCAGCAATGTACAGTTCAATCTCTTAGCTACCCTATTCTGTTGCGGTGTCTCTCGAACTGTGAAGTATCGCCTAATACCATGATCCCAGTAAAACTACAAAAACGGATCATTCTTATACTCTCCACCATTATCTGAACGTAGAGTCTTCACCTTTCTACCTGTCTGCAGCTCTACTTTCTTCTTCCACTCCACAAAAATATCTAGGACCTCATATTTATGCTTCATATGGTATACCTAATTTCTTCTGGAATAGTCATCAATAAAAATGACAAAATAGTTGGCCCCACCAAGTGATGTGTTCTTGGAAGGGCCTCAAACATCTGTGTGAACGTAATCTAATATATCTTAGGTGTTGTGAATAGCGGTGTCAAACTTCACTCTAGTTTTCTTTCCAAGTACACAATACTCACACAACTCTATATTGCAGGTTTTAGCACCTTTCAATAGACCATGTTTCTCTAATGACTGCAGGAACTTATCACATGTGTGTCCTAATCACATGTGTCATAAAGTGGTAGTGTCATCCTCTGTAGTGATAGAAGTTGTCAGACCCCCTGTAACTGTCTTGCCCTTCAAGTAGTATAAGAAGTTTTTCCTGACTCCTCGCATCACCACCATAGAACCCTTCGCGACCTTCACGATAGCATCCTCTAAGGTCACCCGATAACCAGCTGCCTCCAAAGTACTAAGAAAAATAATGTTCCTCGTTAACTGCTGTATGAACCTCACTTCTTTTAACTCCCTCACCACACCGTCATGCATCTTGATCCGGACTGAACCATTACCACTAATAGGGCATATGTGGTCATTACTCATAAGCACGACATCGCCTCTTTCCAGCTCCTCAAAGCTGGAGAACCAATCCCTCCTAGAAAAAATATGATATGTGGCTCCCGAATCCAACATCCACTCTGTAGAGTCGACATAGCAAACTGACGGTAGTGCAGGACATGAATAGCTTGAAGAATCTGAATCTAAATGTTCGCCAACACCTTTTGTAACATTCACTTCTGAAGCTTGTATAGTTTTCCCCTTATTCTTCTCGGCTTTTTCCTTCCACTTTGGGCAATCAATCTTCTAATTGTTAGGATGAGCCTACTTTTGAATCTTGTTTTGATGATTATGCAAACAATTTATAATATGTTTTCAGTATCTGTTTTGTTCCAGGTTGAGTAACACAAGAGCCATATTTATAACGAAGCTCATTCAATTCAAGTCAGATCCAAGATTTAGCTTCTCATGCATATCAACTTGGTACAACTAGAATAGGACTAGAATAGGACTTTATATTGTGTGAATATATCTCAAGCTCAATATCCACATAACACACACATTTGGTTTTAATGTGATTCTGACAATATACTGAGATATTAGTGAATAGACTTAAAATTTACTTTATACAACTTTTGTTTAGTCTATAAACTCTTTTGAAAAGGTTTCATATCCTTGTTTATCTCAATTGTCCAAAACTAAGAATATTATACACTCGTTTTACATGCTTTTGCAAAACTAAGAGATTTTACAAACAAAGAATTACATTTGGAAAATTTCTTTTGAAACATGCTCATTTATATGTTATAAACTATTCCCCAAATTTTACAATATTAAGAATTTAATTGATATTTTAAACATGGTTTAAAGTTCAGTTTTCATGTGCAAATCTGGTCTATGCATGTTTAGTCGACTCATAAGTCGACTCACGAAGTGCAGCGGAGTTGTGATTTTTCGTCTACTGAGTCGACTCATATAAACCGGCTTATTAGTCGACATATAAGTCGACTCATGAGTCGACTTATCAGAGAGTCGTTGCACAGTAACGGCTAGTTTTTTGTTTTATGTGTTTGTGATGTTTTGGTCTTTTTCTTTGGGTTTTAGCTGATGTATTGAGATGGTATATATACCCATATGCTTTGAACTCTTTAACTACCAAGAAGATTCTTTAAACAAGTTTTGAAAGAGTTTAGTTTGTGTTTAAGAGGTGTTTAAGCCTTGTTTCAAGTTTCGTTTGAAGAAGAGTTTGTTTCACAATGAGAAGCTTACATCATTTGTTGAGGAGTTTATCCTTAATATCCAATCATCCTCTCTTTGTAGAGAAGTTTTCCTAACTCAACTTTCTAGCATTTATTTTTGTTAATCTTATTGCTAGTTCTTATTGAGTTAGATTTTATCACGCACCCTTATTGAGCTTGTTATATCTCATATAATATATTGTTGTGTGTAGGCGTATAAAATTGCCTATAGGTCCCTTAGCACAGCTCGACGATGCCGATTCAACAAACGGATCATCGGGCGACATATCCAAACAAAACTGTTATCCCACAATGCCGAAGCCAAGCAATATGCGACGAAGTGGACTAACGAGGCTAACGAACCGCACGCCAACAATCCATTAGCACGCGGAATGAAGCCAACGGTTTGAGGAGTCAACGAGTCATCTAAACAAGAGCGAACTCGGATGAACCACGGCCGAATCAAGATCGGTTTCGGAGTCGAACTCAGAAGCGGATTAACTGCCATATCTGGAATCAAGTCAACGAATCGATTCCAAACCAAGTCAACCACACAACCGAATCAAAGTCCAAATCAACAACGAATCGGAACCCGAACGACGGAACCCGAACGACGGACGAAACGGACAACACCCGGGGAACTCGGCCGAAACCGAGCCACCCCAAGGTGGCTCGGCCCAAGACGAGCCACCCTGAGGTGGCTCGGCTAAGGCCGAGCCACCCATGGGTGGCTCGGCCATGGCCGAGCCACCCAGGGGTGGCTAGGCACAGAACTGTGCAAATGCACAGTTCTGAGTGCCTATAAATAGGCCTTGTGCTCATTTGGTTCAAGGGTTGGATTTTGGAAGAGGCGAAGCCCTGCAGGATTGAAATCTCAGATCTAAAAAGACTCAAACTTTAGGACTTCGGGGACTCCCTCATTCAGATCTGGTGCTCGGCGATCATCAACGCCAAATAAGGCAAGTGTTCGAGAGAACCGGATCTCAAATCCTCAGATCTACGTAGGTACACTCCGGATCTAAGCTTGGTTCTTAGATCCCGAGATTGGAGCGGTTGTTTCCTTGGTGAAACAATCCCTCCCGGCTATTATCTCCTTGGTGGGATAATACCCGTTATACTGCGTAGATCCGACCGGATCTAGATCTCGCGGTGGTCCACGGCAAACAACCCCGGCGCAGGCAAAGAACCCACCAAAGCGAGTGACCGCATAACAGGAGCTCGCGATTCGTTCGACAAAGAAGGAAACAAGTTATAATTTTTCTTTATTTGTATTTTGATTTTCATTGTAACCGGCTCTTATAAAAAGATCGGATCTTTGTAATTCGATAAACGATTATTAAAGTGTACAATGATATCAACAATGAAGAAAGCAACGAATTTTCCCGCGAACATTGTGTAGTGGTGTGTGATTTAGTAAGAGTGAGCTTAATTGAGTTCTCGTCAATTAAGTGAGATCACTTATAATACACTTATACACTGAGAGGAGTGTGTGGTGAGGATGGAGTCGATACCGAGAGGAGTGGCATCGGTGGCCTAGTGAGAGGTGATAATTCCGAGCACTTAAGGGAGTCGATACATGAGGACCAACACTTGAGGTTGTAGCTTGTGCATGTACATTGTGAGATTTTGTGAGAGTTATCGGTTGACTTGATAACCGAGTGTATAGAGAAGTTCTGGCTTTCAAACCGGGTGTGTTGTGATAGTGGAGATCTCCTCAAGGTGAGGAGCGGAGACGTAGGTCATGGGGATCGAACTCCGTGATTATATTTTGTGTTTGAGTTTGCCTTGTGTACATTTATTTTGTGCTTTCTAACTTATATATCTCCTGCAAGATTTGATTAATCTATAAAGTTTTTAAATTGGCATAAAATCAAATTAGATTAGCATAAGACCCTAATTACCCCCCCCCTAGGGTCTAACACCAATGTCTTTCTTCTTTACAATACCAACATTGATTTCTACCAACAGTCTTATAGGCACCTCTATTCTTTGATTTTGAGCGGTTTACATGGCGGTGGTTTGGATTGCGGCCTTGAATTTCTAATGCATCTCTTGATGCCTTCTCGGAGGGTTCACCATCACTCTTCCTCAACTCAT
Organism: Asparagus kiusianus; assembly: GCA_022839385.1. NCBI lineage: Eukaryota > Viridiplantae > Streptophyta > Magnoliopsida > Asparagales > Asparagaceae > Asparagus > Asparagus kiusianus. The sequence goes on from BQKN01064140.1 coordinate 161,896, forward strand.
AATTTGCCAAAGCTGATGTCACCTCCTTGTAGCTAACAGTAGTTCTTCCATTGATCATAGTGAGAACAAACGTACCATAATCATTATCCGGCAATGAACACAAAAGTAGCATCGGCTTGTCTTCATCCTCAACCTTGATGTCCACATTTGGCCATATCTGAAAGTAGCTTCGTGAAGTTGTTTACATGCTCCCTGATGGAAACTTCCCTCTTCATCTTGAGCTGGTAAAAGCTCTTCTTCAAGTAAAACCAATTCTCAATGCTCTTCGTAAGATGCTTCTCATTGAGCGTTTCCTATAATCTCTTCATCGATGTCTCGTTCATTACGTCATAAATAAGATCCGGCGCCAAGCATGACCAAATAACTCCACAAGTCCTACTATTCATCTTCTTTTAAACATTGTCCTCCATATCAGTGGGTTTCTCTTGTAACTCAAGAGTCTCCTTCAAATTCTGTGCATCCAACGCGTCCATCACCTGACACCTCCACAAACCAAAATTGATCTTGTCGTCGAACTTCGGAACATCAATCTTCGTGTTATTGATGCTCAGACTCTGTATCGCCTTCGTAATAGACGAACCTGATGTTTTTGCTTCTCCCATGTTGTCGATCTAACTCTTTAAATAGAAATCCTTCACTGAATACTTCGAACAAGCCTCAAGCCAAACATGAAGCTCTGATACCACTTGTTGTGCGCGGCGAAAGCTCGAAAGCACACTAACAAGAACAAGATAAATCACAACCAATAAGACAAACACAATACCATAGCAAGACAAACGAATTTTACGTGGTTCGGCAAGTTGCCTATGTCCACGGGGCAAGGAGGGGGGAGTTCTTACTATTAGAAACCAAGAGAATACAAATAGGGTTATAAATCTCACCAAATAAACCCTAGAACAAAGCCCCTAGATCTCTCACAAATCTCCCACAATTGGATGCAGCAATCCCCTCTCAAAGACTGCTCAAAACGTCTTTGCTTAACCCTAATTAATTAGGATTAGATTTATATATCAACTCAAAACAAAACGGGTCAGAAAACCAACAGCCCAACTCAGACCCGACTCGCAGTCGACCGCCGCACCATGTACGGTCGACCGAACAGAAGACAAAAACCCACGTAAACTGATTACAGGGATTGCGATCGACCATCGCGCCACTCGCGGTCGACCGCCAAAAGTTCAGAAACAATCCCTGTCTTGTGCACGTTCGCGGTCGACCGCCGCGCCACTCACGGTCGACCGTGTAGCACCCAAACTGATTCCTGCTTCCCAAAACCCGTTCTGATCCAAATCTTTCGCCGATACTAAACAATACTAAGTAAGTGATACTATTATATCGATTTTAATACACGCATGAAGGCATAAGCCTACACTATTGCAATCATAAACCCAGAGTAGCATGCCCAATACAATTCCCAAAGTACTTAATTATATGAAATAAATAGCAAAGCAGAAGGAAGCAGACAGAATGTCAAAATGAAAAATCGCCTAGAACAGAGAAACACCACACAATTCCCAATCAAAAAAGACATAAAAGAGCAGCATGCGTAAATTTTCCTTAACAATAACTTGCACCTCCTCCACAGCAGTTGCTGCCACTTGCGCCTCCTCCTCCACCGCAGTTACTGCCACTTGCACCTCCTCCGCCACAGTTGCATCCACTATAGCCTCCTTCGCCACTGTTGCTGCCACTAAAGGCAGCAACAAACGTGGCGGACTTCATCGTGTACATTGTGGAAGAACTCGAAGAACTCGAAGAACTGGATGACCCTGATTTCTTATTTACTCCAACATTTCCACGATTCGTTGTGCACACGGTAGAAGCCTTCATTGTGCACACAGTAGAAGCCTTCAAACCGGAGGAGCCCAATTTCTTTTTTACTCCATCGACGTTTCCACGAGACTTTTTGTGGTCGTTACAAAGCTGTCGAGACTTATAGGGATTCAGGTCATCGCCACAGACGAAGACGACGAGAGAAATCGCCAAAAGAGACAGAGCAAGTAAGCAAAGCAAAAGCAACCAGCCTTCTTTGTTGAAGACAAGAGTACTATTCAAAATCCTAGACATTGTTAGACTGATAGAAAATTTCAAATCATGATGATGGTATTGGAGATTGTAGGGGTTTATGTAGTGAAAAATACCAATGGTTGGGGATTGATGTACAGTAGGTAAATAATTGATCATGGCAATGAATTACTTCTCTCTATTTAAGGTAAGCTCGACCAGAGCTTAATAAATCTACAAGGAAAATATTACACCTAGCTATCTCATCAATTAAGCAAAGCTTACCTGATATACAAGTAGTTCGATGCAGCGTATACACAACAGGCTAAGATGACTAAAATGATGAAAAAGAATTGGCTCATTACCATGTGCACTCTGCAGACTGAACTGAAATAAGTATTCACATGAAATATATAGCCAAACATTAATTGGCACTGTGAATTGAACAATTCAAACTTTGAATTGAGTGGATTCACAAAGGTATATGAGCCCAATCTCTCCTCTGTGAACTGTGAATTGAACAAGACAAACAAGTTTGAAGAGCTCCTATTTGAGGTCCGCTTCTAAATATGAACAAATTATATGTCAACAAGCCAAGATGATAATATACTACAAGGATATCCAATATTTGCGTCTGGCCTCCAGCTTTTGCAGCCAGCATATAGCTCTATAGCATTAAGTTAAACATTTTGCTCATGTTATTAAGCTGAGACACTAGAATAAATTTGCTGAATTATGCTGAATTTCTCAACACACCCAGTGCCCAGTCAATCACAGTAAGAACAAAATTGACTCTCGACACTCAAGCTTAGAATAAAAGGCTTTTTGTTTTCATTGTGTTAACTATACCTTGTTGCGCGCCGTGCGGAAGCGTACTCGACAACCAAACGAGTCCGCAAGCAATGAGAGAAGAGAACCAAACCAAATACGAGTGTAATTCACCAAAATACAACACAAATCAAACCAAACACAGAGATTTACGTGGTTCGGCAATTGCCTACATCCACTGGGAGAGGATGGGGAGATTTCACTATATGAAAGAGAAATACAACGGATTACAACTCACAAAATCACTCAAATATAACCCTAACCAAAACTCTCAACTTCTCACCGTATCTCTCTCTCAAAGTGCTCAAAAGACTCAATAATCTCTTTTTTTAAACCCTAGAAATTGTGTTTGTATTTTATAAAAACACGCAATCCAAAACCATCCAGGAAAATAAAACCGGCCCATTGCGGTCAACTGGATAGAGACACAAACTTCACCATGTAAACGTGCACGGGATCGGTCGACCGGTCACACCCTATCGGTCGACCGACCTGAATTCCTGTAAAATCATGTCCTCTGTCGATTGCATCGATCAACTGGCCTTGCTCCTTCGGTCGACCGATCTGAGGATTCCTGTAGTCTTGATTTTTACTGGTTTTCTACAATTCTCTACCTCGACGAAATTTTTTCAAAACTGAGCCGACACCAAACATGAACACCACTGCGTCGTCTCATCAAATCTGGCTGTACCAATGTGGTTGCTTACGTACCCCCTCTCCCAATGGATCAAGCCGTCCGTAGTTCATCCAAATGGTCGCGAACGACCTTAACAATCACGAATTTGTAACAAGTTTCTACAATGATCGAATTTGCAACAAGTTTCTACAACAATCGTGTTTGCAACAATCACGAATTCCCAATGTATCAAGCCGCCCGTAGTTCAATCCGGCTGCACTCATGCTATCACAATAAATAGAAACGGATCGCTGCGAAACACCAAGATCCTCCCAAAGTCCTTGAAACCAAATCGCCTCCTTAACAGCTTCCGTAATCGTTATATACTCTGCCTCCGTCGTTGACAAATCCACCATATGCTGCAAGGTGCATCTCCAACACACTATCGCACAGGTCAAAGTGAACACATATCCCGTCGTCGACCGGCGTTTATCCTAATCTTCATCGTAGTCCGAATCTATGTATCCAATACAGAGCTGCCCACCGCTAGTGTCCCGCTTAAAAACCAAACAAACGTTGAGAGTACCTCGAATGTACCTCAAAATCTATCTCATGGCATCTTAGTGACCTGGACCCGGGACGTGCATGTATCTCAAAACCATGCTCACTGCCTGTGACAAATCCGGACTCGTGCAAACCATGGCGTACATCAAACTTTTCACTACGCTCGCACACGGAGTCTTCGACATCAACTCTCTATCTTCAACAATCTTCAGTAAAAGGTCAGTTGAAAGCTTCAAATGGACTCCCAATGGTACACTAACTGGCTTCGTCTCTATGCTCACATTGAACCGCTATAGAACCTTCTTCAAATAAGCCACATATGTCAAATAAATTTTTCCCTGGTCTCTGTCTCTGCTGATCTTCATTCCTAAAATACACTTCGCCTTCACCCAAATCCTTCATATCGAACTCGCTCAAAAACTGAATCTTTAATATATCTATCGCAGATCTAGAAGTAGAAGCAACCAACATGTCATCAACATAAAGTAATAAATAAATGTATGCACTTCCATGCAACTTGCGATAATACACGCAAGGATCAAATTGGCTCCTAATGTATGAATAACCGAGCATAAACCCATCAAATTGCCTATACCACTGTCTCGGAGATTGCTTCATCCCGTATAGCGATTTCTTCAACCTACAAACCAATTTCTCCTTCCTTACAGCTCGAAACCCCAATGGCTGAGTCATATAGATTTCCTCATCAAGATCACCATGAAGAAATATTATTTTTATATCCAATTAATCTAATTCCAAACCATACTGTGCCACCAAAGCTAGAAAAATCCGAATCGAAGAATGCTTCACCACCGGAGAGAAGACCTCATTGTAATCAATACCTTCCTCCTGTGCATATCCCTTTGTAGCCCAAAGATCTTCTCCAAACCACTCTGTGATTCAATCTCTCTGTCACCCCATTCTGCTACGACGTATGACTGTAGGCGTTAAAAAATACTAATAGATATCTAAACATAGAGAAAATCCCTCAAAACTGATAGACATGAACTGTCTCGCCAGCGAGACAGTGTTCACTGTCTCGCCAGCGAGACAGAGTTTACTGTCTCGCAGCGAGACAGTCTTTGCTACTGTCTCGCAGCGAGACAGACTTTGCTGTCTCGCCAGCGAGACAGTGTTGAAATGGTCAAAAAACCACCTCGATAACTGCCCCACACGTGTCCATTAATTGCCAAGGAACGTGGAAAACATCGTGGGCGAAAATCACGTTAATAATTGCCAAAATAACGGAGTTTGAAATGTGGAGAGGCAGTTACAGCGAGAAACTGCCAGGAATATTCGTTTCCGAGACAGTAAAATACTGTCTCGCTGGGCGAGACAGCACATTTACTGTCTCGCTGGGCGAGACAGTAAACACTGTCTTGGCCCGCGAGACAGTAAACACTGTCTCGCCAGCCTAATTTGCTGTTTCGTTGAGTTTTTGCAGTTACAGACCCCTGAGGCTATAAATACCCCCCTAGGGTCACTTCTGACGAGAGGGAGAGCACATTTTCGAGCATTCTAGAGCAGAGAGAGCAGACTTGATCTTGGTGTGATTCCTTGACATTCGAGCTTTGACTTGAGTTCAAGAAGAACGACTATCTTACTCTGATAAGATATCGTTTCAAATTCTCACTTCGATAAACGAAGAAAGAATCATAAGCCCCCTCTTCACGATCTGTGATTCGGTGGTCCACGAACCAAAGTGTTCCCGGCACAGGCAAAGAACCCACAAAAGCAGTGATCCAAACAACGATCCTGCGTTTATTTTCTTAAAAGTTGTAATTTTTGCTTTGTTGTGTAAAGAGGTCTTATAAAAAGACTATTTCTTATGAATTTTATTGTAATCGACTGAAGAGACAATGAATTCCTCAACAAAACAGACTTTTGACGGAACAAACTGGCGACCACAGTGGGAGCCAGCGGCCTCGCTGCCGAGGCCGCCGTGTCGCAGCCGATAAAGATCATCGTCAGCGAAGAGATCGAGTATGAATTCGATCAAGCGAAGTTCGAGGAGTATTTGCCGTCCTCATCCTCAAAATCTTCCTCGCCCTGGAAGTGCAGGAAGAATTTATCTTCCAAGAAAGTTTCCAAGTCTGCAATGCCTCTGAAGGCTGCAGGTGAAGATTCTCACCCGATCGTTGCTAAAGAATCTGTCCGCAACGTTTCTGCTCCAAGCGACTCCGTACCAATTAAGGAGTCATGGATGAATTGCTCACCGGTGCTGACGAAGAGAGCTCGTCAGAGACAACGCCAGCGCCGTGCTCGACAATTGGCCAAGGCCATGCAACAAACCGACGGGGTCCACTACTATGTGGACCTAGAGTCGAGAAAATAGAAAATGACTCAGTTGCCTCAGCGGCAAGATAATCATATTTCTGCAAAGCTTACGACGGAGGAATGGACCCTCGTCAAAAGGGCTCGTTCAACCCTGAAGGAACGGATACAAAGGCGTAAGGAGAAGGCCGCCCGCGCTCGTGCTCTCCGCCAACAAGCGCAAAGAATTAAGAAGGAGGTGGTGTCTGAAAAGCCACCAAAAAAACATAGAGTTTGGATGCCGAAGGCGCCGCAAGCATCTGTTCCGGGCCCGTCTACTGCATCACCAGTGAAACCCTGGGTTAGCCCAGATTTATCTAAGTTCAAGATCACCATGGCAGGTCGCCTTGGTCCCTCGGTCGACGAGCGAGGCAAAAAACCAGTCAAAGAAAATCCAAGTCAAACAAACAAACCCTTTGTGGTTTCTTATGCAGGGGGTCGTAAACACCCTCCTGTCAGAATTGCTCAGGTCCAAGACGAGAGAATACCGGTTCATTCTCGCTTAGGACCCATGAAGACTCCACACCCGCAAGGGGGTGTGTTTAAAAATTTAGCCTTGGATCGCCCAGAAGCGACGACTAGTCGTCCTGTGCATGTTAACAAGGTTCATAAACCCAAGATAGGTTGCTCAAATCACGGTAGTGAGGAGCTGTACTATCAAAACAATAACTCGAAAAAAAGGATTGTCCGAGAAGATGAATCGCATTGCGCATGCGAGAGACTCATCAAGGCAGTGTTGACGGAATGCGGTTGCTCACAAACTAAAGCAAAACGAGTTTCCGTATTTCAAAGACTTTCGACTGAAGCGTCAAAATCTAAAGTGAGACGTTTCAACCAGAGGAAACCTGCAAGGCGGCAAGATGAATTCCCTGAGGTCACCATTAATATGACCGGCAGAGGAAAACAGCATCTAGTCAACCCTGACCCTGATTTCTCTTCAGAAGGGAGAGTTGAGCGGGGTCTTTCTCAAAGAATGGAGCGGTTACAACGGAGGGCCAACCGACGCCGAGATTACAAAAGGATGCATGAAGGTTTATCGTCAGAAGACGAGCTGTCAGATACTTGTTCCGCTATCGCTTCAGACGATACCGCGTCCAGTATGGGGCGAGCGAGAGAATCATTCACCATCACGCCAAACCAGTTAGCTCAGATACTGTAAGAAGCGTTGGCCAAACAACGCGAGGAGATCAGAGCTGAAATCAAAACGGAGATGGAGTTGACAATGCAGCAGGTACGAGATTTGCAAGCTCAACAAAGTCAACCAGAATCAAGCCAAAAGGCAGAATCCAGCAAACACAATGCTAGACCTGTACATACAACTGAGGACGATGATAAAGAAGACGAGAATATCTTCGCCGATCCTCCTCCTGATAAAGACAATTCTGGAAGCGGTCCGGCCAAATCAACTACTCAAATTTACTTGAAGAAGAGTGAGGAAGAAGATAAGAAGATGCAGGATCTTGAGAGCAAAGTCAATGCACTGATGACGGCTCAAGAAGTGAAGAAAACGGGCATTCCATACCCGTACCCGAGGGAGTGGGATCTGATTCCTTATCCCCCAAAATTTAATTTGATTAACTTTACTCCTTTTGATGGCAGGGGTTCACCAACTCAACACTTGATTTATTTCAAGTCACATCTCGGTGTAATATCAAGAAATGAAGCCCTGATGGTACGGTCATTCGTAGGAACCCTCCGTGGGCCTGCCTTCGATTGGTACCGACGCCTAAAACCCGGAAGCATCACTAGCTGGGGAGATATGGAAGAACTGTTCCTCACCAATTTCTTCGACGACGACACGGAGGTCTCCATTGGCACGTTGTTGGATGAGAAGCAGAAGAATAGGGAGTCGGTTGATGTGTTTGTCAAACGATTCCGGAACAAAGCGGTGAACTACAGAGATCCACTCACCGAAGAATTCATCCTACAGACATGTCACAATAATCTGTCGTTGGATGTATTAGAGGTTATGGGAGTTGTGCCCTCTAAGACTTGGAAAGAGTTGAAAGTGAGAGGTGAACAAGCTGAACGATTTCTCAAAAGAAGGAATTTGGAGAGGGGTCAGCCACTAAACAATAATCAAAATTAAAAACAGAATTTCAATCCTTGAGGCAGAGGAAGAGGGTCGGGAGCCGCTGTCGACGCGCATCAAACGTCACAACAGCCGCCGTAATAACAACCGCAGCAGTCGTCATTCCAGTTGGCGCCGAATCAGAATCAACAGCCTCAGAAGCAGTTTAAGCCCTCTGAGCCCAGATTCCCAAAGGAGTATTCATTCAAAGATGATGAAGTGCCGGTCATCTTCAAATACCTGCTGGATAATAATAAGATCAAGCTTCCGCCGGTCACAAACCAAGAAGAAGCGAAGAAGACCAATGACCCAAAATACTGTGCGTATCACAGGAGGGTCCACCATCCCACTAAGGCGTGTTATGTCTTGAAAGACAAAATACAAACCTTAATCGATGTTGGTATTGTGACCCCGAAGCCAAAGGAGAAGAAGGTGGGTGCAAACGCGGTCTCCATTAGCTTCGGATCGGTTCCCTTGTCCTGGTTTCAAGCTGAGCCAGTATCAGAAGTAAAGATGCAAACCATCAACGATGACCCTCATGGACAGCGCCAAAAAGGGTTAGTGTCACACACGGCCCCTAACGGCGAAATTCTTTGGGTTCATCCTGATTTGCTTGAAGATGAACAGTGGACGATATCCACGTCAAAGAAGAAATCGAAAGGTAAAGGAAAGGAGAAGTCCTGTTACGGAGCCTCGGCGATTCCGGAGAAAGACGACGAGGAGATAGCAGCTCTGCCACTTTCTGATGAAGAACAAGAAGTTTTCGCTACAAGGGGTGGAAATGAATACCATTACCAATATTCGGAAACTTCTAATCCGAATGCTAAAACTCTTTCAGAACTGGGGGTAGTTGCAACTCCTCCTGTGGCTGTTGAGAAACCTCAGAAGGTTGTTAAGCAGAAAGATAAGGAACCTCAACCCAAAGAAGTTTAACTTTCGAAGCAGCCTCGTTTCAATCGACCGATTGGACGAGACAAATCAGAAAGCTCGAGTACACCATATCGCTTTGACGTCATGACTCAATTAGCTAATATCCCAGCAAGGATCATGCTATACGAGTTGCTTCGCCTTTCGAAAGAAACCAGAGAAGCTTTACAAGAAGCCTTAGCTGATTCTGAGGTATTCCTTACTCAGATCAAACCAACTCCTGAAGAGCCAGAGTCATCGGTGCAACATTGCAATCTGGTAGCCACTAAATTTCCTTGCATAGCTTTCACAAAAGAAGATATGCAAGTTAGGAATTCAAAGCATGATAGACCGTTATATTTTACTGGATATATCAGTTCGAGCATGGTCAACCGGATTCAAGTCGATCCGGGTTCCGCTGTTAGCATCATGCCACTCCGGTTGATGTACCACCTCGGAATTCCCGCCAGCAAGTTAGCCTCCACAGGAACGGTCATCTACGGGTTCAATACTAGTGGATCAAGAACGTTGGGAAAAATCCGAGTGAAGTGTCAACTCGGAGATTTAAAATCTGAAGTTACCTACTATGTGATAGATGCAGAGACTTCCTATAACTTAATGTTGGGTCACCCATGGATCCACGGTAATCTTATAGTTCCCTCCACCCTCCATCAGTGTTTGAAGTATGTCGACACTAATGAGGAGGTCAAGACGGTGGTCGCGGATAAGCAACCATTCAAGGGGTTAGAAAATTATTTTACTGACTCCCTTTTGTATGGTGCTGAGTCCGATACTGAACCATCGGCCCATGGCACGGACAGTGGAGAAGAAGCTGATACCGAAGCCGGGCTCGATTATAGTGAAGGTCTTGTACTAAATGACATTGAACCTCTTGTAATCGATCTTGACGGTGATGAATCGTCGGACGAAAGTTGTAACTGGCAACTTGCCGATGAAATAATAAAGGATGATTTAGAGTACTCGCCTTGTCTCGATAATGTTATGCAGGAATTGTATGATGATTCTAACCTACACATGCCAATTCGCTCGTCTTGTACAATGACGAAATATTTGCAAAATTCAGTCGGGATAACGGTGATCCTACCCGCAAAGACAGGGGGTGAGAAAGAAATAATCTTTGGAAAAGGGGATCCATCCCCAGCTCCTGATCTTTTCTTGGACAGCAACTCAGATGATGAAAAGCCTGGGTGGCATTTTTCTCGGTATAGTTCACAAGCAAATGATTACATGACGAGGCAAGGCTATGACCTCTCGCTAGGTGAAGGTCTTTATTTTGGTCAAGGAGTCAGGGTTCCACCCCGTTCTACTTATGTACCAAAAAGAAAACCGGATAATTATTATAGTCATAATAGAGTTCTAGGTTACGCTTCGTCATCTGACGATGAGTATTGCCAGCAGATCATTAGCCAACTGAGAAATAAAAGCAGGCATTCATCCGATACTTTAATGTGGGATTCTGACACGAGCATCGGAGAGAAATTCAAAGCCCTAATGACGAATATGGTGACAGTTGATCCTTCCACAACTGAAGAAGACGATCAGTTGCCTATTTGGGAAGACCCATGGATGCATTACATGAACATCCAATATGGCGATCGATTTGAGCAAAGAGAACCTCCGACTGAGGATAAAGTGGTCTAAGTTAATATGGGTGACGAAACTAATCCGAAACCTATATTTATAAGCGGTGATCTTCCACCGGATGAAAAAGAAGAACTAATCGCCCTCGTTAGAGAGCATATCGACGTTTTCGCTTGGAATTACGAAGATATGCCGGGACTCGACCCAAACGTAGCGATACACAGCCTCAACATAAAATCGGATGCCAAACCTGTCAAGCAACAACAAAGACGGTTTCGTCCTCAAATTATGGAGGCGATAGAAGCTGAAGTTAAGAAATTAATCGATTCAGGTTTTGTCAGAGAAGAACAACACCCTGATTGGCTAGCCAACATCGTGCCAGTTCTTAAAAGGAATGGGAAAATCAGAATTTGTATTGACTTCAGAGATTTGAATACCGCATGTCCTAAAGACGACTTCCCTTTACCAATTACGGACGTCATCATTGACAATACATGCGGGTTTGAGAGAATGTCATTTATGGATGGATTCTCGGGATATAATCAGATTAAGATGCATCCGGATGATGAAAAGCATACAGCTTTCAGAACACCCCTTGGTGTATTCTGTTATACTGTTATGCCGTTCGGGTTGAAGAACGCTGGTGCTACGTACCAACGAGCAATAACGAAGATCTTTCAGGAACACCTTCGGAAGACTGTCGAATGCTACGTTGATGACCTGGTCGTTAAGAGCCGTGATAAGAACGATCACATTAAAGATTTGAAGACGATGTTCGATCTTATGAGAAGTCATCAGCTAAAAATGAACCCGACTAAATCCTTCCTCGGAATGTCGAGCAGTAAATTTCTTGGATTTGTCGTCACTACGAAAGGTATTCATATCGATCCTGACAAAGTGAAGGCAATACATGAGCTACAACCTCCGAGAAATCTTAAAGAACTCAGAGGATTGCAAGGTCGATTGGCACATATCCGTCGGTTTATATCAAATTTGTCCGGAAAATGTCAGCCATTCTCCAAACTCACAAAGAAGGGCGTGTCGTTCATTTGGGATGAAGCATGCCAAAAGGCGTTCGAAGATATTAAAACATATCTGGCGAACCCACCTATTCTCGTTGCACCGAAATCAGGCAGACCGTTTTTGATTTACGTCAAAGCGACGAGCCATTCGTTCAGTGCATTACTTGCACAAGACGACGATAACGGTCACGAACAAGCGGTATATTATCTGAGTCGCACACTAGTAGGAGCCGAATCTCGTTATCCAATGATCGAGAAGGAATGCCTTGCATTGGTATTTGCAATCCAGAAAATGCGATATTACTTAGTCGGACAGACAATTTATGTCATTTCCAACATAAACCCAATACGCGTATTCATGACTCAGCCGGCCTCCATGAATTGGCATTTAGCTAGATGGGCTCTACTCTTATCGCAATACGACTTGTACTTTAAGCAACAAAAATCAGTTAAAGGACGAGCTATTTGCGATCTTCTGGCAAAAAACCCTACGAAGGATATAATCGAATTGTACGACGATCTGCCAGATGAAACCCACAAAGTTAATACCACCTCACATCAACAAGTGTGGCAGTTGTACTTCGATGGGGCCTCAGGCGCAACCAATGTGGCAAGCGCACCCGGATGTTCTAAAATCTCCTCAGGAGTGGGGGTCGTTTTAGTTTCCCCGGAAAAGCATGTCTTGCCTAGAGCATACTCGTTGACCGGACCATGTTCTAATAATGTGGCCGAGTACAATGCGCTAATAATTAGACTCAACTTTGCCAAAGAGCTGGGGGTCGAATACCTTGAAGCTTTTGGGGATTCTCAACTAGTGGTTAATCAAATACTAGGAGAGTATGAAGTCAGAAATCGAGACCTGATTCCATACTACCAGGTGGCCATCGAGATGGCAAACTCGTTCGAAGGGTTTTTTATCGAGTACGTCCCACGCCTCCAAAACGCGTACGCAGACGCATTGGCGGCATTGTCGGTATCCTTGGCTCAACCTCCCGAAACAGAGCAATTGATTACAGTGAGGACCCACCAGCTTATCGTTCCAATCTACGACTCGGATGTTAAAGAAGCATACTCAACAGCAGTTGAACCCGAAGTTCGAGATTGGCGTTTTCCCATTATCGACTACGTCCTACATGGTATATTGCCTGAAGATGTAAGAGAAAGGGAATCGATTCGGCGAAGAGCACCGAGATTTTATTACAACGCCACGGCACAAATGTTGTATCGACGATCGTACGATGGTCTTCTACTCCGTTGCTTATCTGGCAAAGAATCGGAACAAGCACTCAAAGAGGCGCGTGATGGAATATGCGGTGCGCATCAGCCCGGTCCTAAACTCTGTGACCGACTTAGGAGAATTGGGTATTATTGGCCAACTATGGTAAAAGACGCAGTTGACTACGCACGGCGATGTGAAGTGTGCCAGTTACATGCAAATTATATGCACCAGCCGCCTGAATATTTACACCCGTCGGCGACATCGTGGCCATTCGAAACTTGGGGAATGGATATAGTAGATCCTATCTTTCCGCCTTCGGTTAAAGGGGACCGTTTCATTCTGGCAATCACCGATTATTTCTCAAAATGGGCAGAAGCAGTTCCACTTAGAGAAGTAAAAACGAGTGATGTTATCAAGTTTATCAAACATCATATCATATATCGGTATGGTGTTCCAAGGCGAATAGTACACGATAATGGTCCTCAATTCGTCAGCAACGTATTCATCAAATTTTGCGGTAAATTCGGGATTAAGGACGTTTCATCGACAGCTTATAATCCCACAGCTAACGGATTGGCCGAAGCTTTTAACAAGACCATCATCAAAATTCTGGCAAAATTGGTGAAAACCAACAAACGAGATTGGGACGATAAACTCGGCGAAGCCCTATGGGCTTATCGCACAACTGTCCGCACGCCAACCGGAACAACCCCATATGCCTTAACATATGGATGTGAAGCTGTTCTCCCATTGGAAATACAGATTCCTTCCCTCCGTATCGCTCTCGCAACGGGAATGACGACGGAAGAACATCATCAGAAACGTCTCGAGGAGTTAGAGATGTTAGATGAGAAGCGCTTGGAAGCTCAGCAACAAATTGAGTTTTATCAAGCTAGAATTTCTCAGACTTTTGATAAAAGGGTCCGACGACGAAGTTTTAAAGAAGGAGATCTAGTTCTTGCCGTCCGAAGACCCATGATTCTTACTTCTAAGAAGAAAGGAAAGTTTGAACCTAAATGGGAAGGGCCGTTCGTGATAGAAACAGTCTATTCGAACGGTGCATATCGCCTGGTTACCCAGGATAGTAATAAATTAATGATGCCAATAAATAGGAAGTTCCTAAAAAAGTATTACCCGTAATACGTTCAGGATAACCTATGTAAAACGGGAAGTTCCTAGAGAGTCCTATACAGGATATTTCAGGATAACCTGTTATCAGTTGATTATTCTCAATGGAAAATGATCATGTGAATAATCCGTTCTTAATTATGATAAAAATAAGTAAGACCCTCTTATTACTTTTGTTGAGATGAGATTTAATGACAGTTAATCTTTCCTCACAAAACCTTGTAATGCGATCATGGAAGGGGAAACTCGATGATTCGTAACCCCGCACCATGAAACCCCCACCGATCAGATCAACCAATGATCATCGGTCTATACCAGTCGACAAGTTATTTCATGTCAAATTCTTATGTTTGAAACCAAAATTTCCCACCGAGTAGTTCGTGCAAATCAACAAACTCATTGTTATTTGTACCCTACTCCTATTCCTCTTTTGGTCAAACCTTACTACAGTTAGGACCAAAGCCAAAATTCCCTCTCGATTCGTTCCATGAACGAGAGGTCCACAAATTGAGTGATCAAATCTTTAAACAGTTAGGATCATCTCAAAACCCCCACTTGGTCAAACCTTCCTACAGTTAGGACCACAACCAAAATCCCCTATCGATTCGTTCAATGAACGAGAGGTCCACAAACTGAATAATCAAACCTTATGACAGTTAGGATTATTCAAACCAATCCGGATTCCCTAAGTGGAGATCCCACTTTGAGTTTTCTTTGCATCAGGAGATAGAATATAAAATTCTTCCTCTCCGATTTTGGGTTTATCTCTACCAACAAACAAGAGACCAGGAGACGGAATATGAAATTATTCCCCTCCAATTCTGGGTTTATCTCTACCAACAAACAAGAGACCAGGAGTTGGAATATGAAATTATTCCTCTCTAATTCTGGGTTTATCTCTACCAACAAACAAGAGACCAGGAGTCGGAATATGAAATTATTCCTCTCCAATTCTGGGTTTTTCTCTACCAACAAACAAGAGGCTCTGAACTGGAATATCCAAGTTCTTTCTTCATAAACTTAGGTTCGTTTTCATACATAGAGAACGTGACCTATCTACACTTTAAGATCCATGTCATTCACACATGGGGGATGTTATCTCTATCCCTTATTAGAGAAAAGTCTACATCTAACACATGTAGCCTACATATTAATTCAATATTGTAGTTTAAAGTCTAAAAGAATTTAACTCTTTTAGCCCAACGTTATATGTGAAACGGACTCAGATAATTCACATACTAGCCCGATTCAAACGGTAGTCGGTAAAGGCATATCAAATCCGTTGATGGCTGAGGATTTGCCAAAAATCCTATAAGTATTATGGTTATTTATTCTAAACAAGAATAAGTAATATAATAAAATCTCAATGAGCAAAAGAGTTCATTATATTGACTGAAAATGTTAAAAAAATTCATGTTCTCCAATTACAAAAGTTTATATTGACGAATCTGATCTTCTAGTTTTGAAAGCTCTGTTGCATAAGCCTGTTCAAGCTCAGCGGTCAGTTTAACTTTGAAGGCTTCTTCATCAACACCTTGAAGTTCGGCGATCTCTTGTTCTTTCTCAGCAAGCCTCTTATCCTGAATATCCAATTGTTGGTACAGGTTTTCTTCAATTCGAGTTGTCTTCGTCAACTCATACTCCAAAATTTCACGAGTATCCTTGGCTTTTGCAAGTTGTTCTTCTAGGCGGTCTATCTCAGCTTGGTTCGACTCTAAATCCCGTTGTAGATCGACCTTAGCCTGTATTCTCTTGGCGACATGCACCCTAAGCCGATGACTGTGGGCTCTTAGCTTTTGGAGCTCGGAGTTAGCAGATTTTTGGGAGTCGCGCCACGCTTGCAACCTGGAATCTATGTGAGAGGCGATATAGGAGGATACACCTTTGGTGCGGAGATCCTTCAGAAGCTTAATATGTTGTTTCAAGTCGATCGAATAAGCGTTGATCGAATCAGCTAGCTCACCATATCGTTCCTCTCTGATTTCCGATATGTAGCGATCAAGAGGCCTCTTAAAATTCTCAAAAGGTGATCCTTTAAAGAGAATGCGATCGACCATGGTACTTAGAAAGGAGACAAAGCCTTGGAGATCAGAGCAAATGACGGATTTTTCCGGATCCTCGTCAAACAATAACTCTTGAATGCGGACTGATAGTGAGGTAGAAGAAGCTGCGATAAGGACGAATAAGTCAGTACAAGATATATGTGTGCATACATAACAGCAATCTGAAGCATACTAAATTTAATAGAAGAACCTGCAGCGGGACCCGGTTTGTCCAATGGGGGTAGTCTGGTCTCCTGAACAGTCAAAGCTGGTTCAGGAATGGTAGCTTTTGGTGCACCAGCTATGTCAGAAGATTCTTTAATTTCAACCTCAGAAGATTTTGGGTCCAAATTGAGAGCCTTCTCAGGAGAAGATTCTACAAACAAAAAGATCGCAATGAGCATAATGGAGTGTTAAACAAAAATTTGAGATGAATGAGGGGTAAAACTCACCAATTCCAGGTATAACATCAGCCGATGTACCAACTGCTTCAGTTGGTCTCGCTTTTGTGGCAACTGGACTGATCTGGGGGGTGACAGTGACCTCTATCATCATGGGATCTGCAGGAGTATTAGGTTGAGATTCAGTAATATATGATTGAAAACCAACTTCGATTCCTGCCCATGATGAGAGATCACAACTCCCAGGTTGATCGTAAGCTCCAGCGATTATAGCTGTATCAGTTCCGGCGACTGGTCCTATAATTCGAACATTTACACGATTAATTAAGTAAGAAAATATATGATGAGGAGTTTGCAGAACATAAGCCTTACTCTCAGAAGGACCTGCTTCTTGTGAACCAACTCCAACAGCGAGTTCTGAGGCTGCACCAGTAATTTTCCCCGACAACAAATCGGAGATTTCCTGATGATCGCCCTCTGAAATATCAATATTATAGTCGAAATCAGTGAAGTCGTCGACTTTAGGGGTATGGGTGATTTCTACTTCTGTTGGTTCGCTCATTATGACATCTACAGGAAGCGTTGAGTCATAAATAACATGTGAATTTAGATGAACTTGCTCAAGACGAAGATTAATTTTACCTTTGTTCGTCGGGACGAGTTCAGGAGCCTCGCTACTTGTGCCAACTTCTTTTAGTTTAACTAAAAGAATAAAAAGCGCACAAGTCATTAGAGGAGGCACACGGTCCGACTCATTCATTTCTCGGATTTCTCTTCCGAGAGGAGAAAGATCAGTACCTGTGTCCGTAGCTGATGGATCAATGTCAGGAGTTGGTGGAATACCAGCTGGTCCTTCTTTCAGAGCATCCTGCATTTGTTGGACAAAGCTGGTCTCCTCAGTCTCTATACCTCCTAGAGAAACAACATCAGCTAGCAATTCTCCTTCTTCTTGACTCCCTACAAAAGTTGAGTATGGAATAAATTCGAACGTCAAGAAGTATGAGAACAATAAAAACGAATTGTTACCTTGTTCTTCTGAAGAAGCGCTACGAGCAGACGTTTCCTCTAAAGTGGGAAGACGAACACGCGGCTTGGAGGCAGATTTCTTCTGTCTTTTCAATGGACGCGCTTCATCCCCAACTCCAGACCCCTCATGATGATGCTTAGTGCGTAGTTCAGTTATGGGAGGGATCTGAGTTTGAGTTGGAGCGGAGGGTCGAGTTCTTTGCCGAAGAGCAAGAGGCACTGTATCTTCCTCATCCTCTTCATCTCCACTGAGGACTTCCACCGTCATCCTGTTCGGATAAGCCATAACGAGTCTCTCTCTCTTTCTTTTTGGGGCATCCGATGGTTGAGTAGGCGCAGCAGACGGGCGCACAAGTCCCCTCTCGAAGAAAGAATCAGGGAGACCAGCTACTTCATCAGAACTCGAGCCAGTCTCACCCGCCTCCTCAGAAGTCTCCGTCTCCTCAGAGTCAAATTCTTCTTCACTACCAGCTGAGCGAGCCGGTTCTTTTCCTTTCCTTGATGATTCGGCAGCCTCTTTCTTTTGAGGTGAAGTCATAACTTCACGTGTCGCTCTACTTGAGCGCCGCAGGGCTGTCTCTTCTTCTGATTCCGACCTTCTCCTGTACCGGGTGACGATGTTGGCAGCAAGCAACCACTTACAAAATAAAAAGGTCATCCGTAGAGGCGACGCTTCCAAGGGGAGATCGAACTCAGCGCTCGTGCAGCCGGCAATGCTCCAAAACCAGGCTCTCGCGCCGTCAATAAGTCCTCCTCGGAAGCTAAGGTGACGATTCGGGTTGCCGACGTATATTTGGTCATAGCTGAATTGACGAGCAAATCGACATGGAAGATAGGGTTCAATATGACAAACGTCTTTTACCCGAAATAATAAATAACCAGGTCGAATGTTCATCAACCATCTGAAGCACCCGACATCCAAGATGGTGCAATTCTGCCTTGGGTCTTCAGCATCCAATAAAGTGGTGTTATAGGTACCGGAGAACCAAGGGAAGCAGGGGAAGAATTCCCAACACTTGTGAATTTTGAACTGCCTTGTTATGTCCGGCCATCGATGTTTGATCCATTTGCAAGCCTCAAGATTGTGCAACAAAGGAAGGCTGGGATCTACCGTCTCAGGAGCTTCCATCAAATCTGGCCGGTGAAGTACTAACCAGGTCATTAGATAAGTATAGGGCAGCTCCAGCTTCGGAATTGATAGGCTGGCGGAGGGTTTCTTTTTTTCCTGGGTAAACACAGAGATTAATTGCCGTAATCCACTGTGAATAGCAGCCACCATAGCAGGAAGCAAGGATAATTTGCGACCTGTAGCTAGCTGAACGGCTGGATACAATACTTCCATTGGCATCGCGTCAGAGGACTAGTGGGGAACTACGCACCTCTTTAGCCATATTGCCAGGAAACCAGCCAGCAGAGCAGTAGGGCTAATCGGAACACCGGCTTGCCACAGATAAGAATGGAATTTGGTCCCATGCGGAAATCCATCTTCTGAATGAGAGGTGTAAGTCTGGGCGTTTGTTTTCTCTAACAGTCAATTGATTTCACTCGGGCTCATAGGAGACAATCCGCATACATCTCCCGAACAGTCTTCCAGATTCTTAAACAGATAATCGGCGAATTGTTTTAAACTGATTTGGGGAGACTTCTTCCTTGCTTTAGGCTCCATCTCGGCCATGGCTATGTGATAGTGGCAGGTCAATTCCCATAAAATGTCATGAGACACAGCTGACCGATCCTTCATCTTGTTCAGCTGATTGGTAGTTGGGAAGAACTCTTGATATGGAACATCGCCCATCGGCAAACCAGACACCTTCATCATTTCATGCAGTGGTAGTCCGAGCTCCCCATTCTTGGTCAAGAATGTATTAGTGTCCGGGTTGTAGATCTCAAACAGACAAAGGAAATGGCCTACACTAATCTGCAGACCATTCATAGTAGCACGGATCGGGACCGCCAACCCTAGTTCTGGTAACTCTCGCCCCCAACGGTTTAACACATAACGAGTCATTCTGGTCCACCACCACTTGTCTCCAAAATAATGGACCCATCCATAACATCTGAAATTCTCTCTGGGTAATATTTTTCCCGCTGCCGCTAACCAGTTCTTCACGGTGTTGGCCTGCGCTGTCGTTTCATTCTGAGGTATATTGTCTTGACCTAAGACACCTGGATGAAGCCCTCGTACAGAAGCTCTTTCGCTGGAACCTGGAGTAGCCTCTTTCCTAATGAAACCACAGTGAATGCGCTCGTGATTTTTAGTTAATCTCCAGAACATTTCGCGGTTAACGGATAAATTCCTAAACTTTAACAGCGAATATTCCCGAGGAATCCAGGGCAAATATAGGAATGATGACCCGCTTTGATGCAACCATTGCGCAGGCTTGCAGAAAGCAATCTCTGGATCTTTTATCGAATCACCAAACAAGAAATCCGGCTTCCTTATGCATTGATTGTCATCTTGTTCTGAAATCAGAGTGGTGTTTGTGATTATTCGTCGCAGAATACGGCAACTACCTCGCCGGATCAGTTCTCTGGCTCCTTCACTATAATCTGACTTGAATTGAGGAGCGGACTCTATTAATGGTAACCCCTCATAATAAGGATGGGTAATGTTACTCTGACCCGTAACCACATCAGCAGGAAAGGCAGTGGAAGGAAATTGGACTGATAAAGAAAACATACACATAAATTGTGTAAGAATAGTCCTAAAATTATAGAGGAAGCGATATACCTTATTCTATAAGATATAGTCGCTATTTCATAACAGGTGTGACGATTTTTCATCTACCACATGTATAAAGGAGATATGCGTTACTATGCACGGGCATTATAACGGCATACCAAAACCTTTCAACACATGTGGGATGATATGAAATCGCCCCTGTATGTTCTGAAGTGTGTTTTGTCCAAGCAAAACAAACACTTTTAAGCGTCGATCCCCTCAAAGGAGGATACCGGCTCTTCTCGAGGGTATCTCAAAGGATACAAACGAGGATCTGCATACAAATACAGGTACATATATATGAAATTGATGGAATACAACATTTAAATTCGTAAAAGGGTGAAAGAAATGTACCCCCATGCGAAGCGGCAACAGGAGCAGCCCCCTCGGGGGACTGGACAGTCGAACGGCCTCGAGGAGCGCGGGATCTACGTGGCGACATGATGAGTATATGATCTACAAGGAAACCAACGAAAAAGGTCAGCATTTTGAACAAGAAATCGACAAAAATAGGGCCAATACTACCAAAACAGTGCATGCAATGTCAAAATTGAAGAAAGCTAAAGTTTTGGAGAAAGAGGCAAACAAACCTTCACAAATCCGAGTTGAATCTCCCCCAAACGAAGCAACACACGAATCAGGAACAAAGAGGAGGAGAAAAGGCAGAAAACTGGTGGAAAAATCATTAAGAAATCGTCAAGAAATCGCGCCTAAAATCGAACGGAAAATCGCCAGAAACCCTAAGTCCGGTTATATACCCGCTGTCTCGCTGAGCGAGACAATAAACTCTGTCTCGCACGGCGAGACAGCAAACTCTGTCTCGCTTAGCGAGACAGAAAACACTGTCTCGCACAGCGAGACAGAAAACACTATCTCGCACTGCGAGACAATAAATACTGCCTCGCAGCATGAGACGGTAGACATTCTCTTAGTCAAAAGCCAAATGCGATACAGATGGATACTCCAATGGGTACACGAGTCTAAACTGTTTCCCTACGCCCAACAGGAAGTTTATGGAAAATATTAATCCGAATATTCTTAAGGATAACCTGATGAGCTCTCAGCGGATGTATCAATTCAGTGACAAGAAGCTGAAACTACAAGAACAAATACCAACTTCGATTCAAGATCTCGACAACGGTCAAGCGATAAACGCGACGCCGGAAGAACATTAGCTATTCTACAAAGAACTGAATAGACTAAAGGAAGAAGAGATCAAGGGTTGAAGCCATTTACAAGTCCTGCTACACGATCTACTCAACCAAGCATTGAAGGGGTCGTAAGTAAAACCTATCTTATCCAAAGTATCCCAGACTCTTCTATAAAAGAATACGTCTGGAATACTTTGGAGGGGGTATCTGTAAGCGTTAAAAAATGCTAATAGATATCCAAACATAGAGAAAATCCCTCAAAACTGATAGACATGAACTGTCTCGCCAGCGAGACAGTGTTCACTGTCTCGCCAGCGAGACAGAGTTTACTGTCTCACAGTGAGACAGTCTTTGCTACTGTCTCGCAGTGAGACAGACTTTGTTGTCTCGCCAGCGAGACAGACTTTGCTGTCTCGCCAGCGAGACAGTATTGAAATGGTCAAAAAACCACCTCGATAACTGCCCCACACGTGTCCATTAACTGCCAAGGAACGTGGAAAACATCGTGGGCGAAAATCACGTGAATAACTGCCAAAATAACGGAGTTTGAAACGTGGAGAGGCAGTTACAGCGAGAAACTGTCAGGAATATTCGTTTCCGAGACAGTAAAATACTGTCTCGCTGGGCGAGACAGCACATTTACTGTCTCGCTGGGCGAGACTGTAAACACTGTCTCGGCCCGCGAGACAGTAAACACTGTCTCGCCAGCCTAATTTGCTGTTTCGTTGAGTTTTTGCGGTTACAGACCCCTGAGGCTATAAATACCCCCCTAGGGTCACTTCTGACGAGAGGGAGAGCACATTTTCGAGCATTCTAGAGCAGAGAGAGCAGACTTGATCTTGGTGTGATTCCTTGACATTCGAGCTTTGACTTGAGTTCAAGAAGAACGACTATCTTACTCCGATAAGATATTGTTTTAAATTCTCACTTCGATAAACGAAGAAAGAATCATAAGCCCCCTCTTCACGATCTGTGATTCGGTGGTCCACGAACCAAAGCGTTCCCGGCATAGGCAAAGAACCCACAAAAGTAGTGATCCAAACAACGATCCTGCGTTTATTTTCTCAAAAGTTGTAATTTTTGCTTTGTTGTGTAAAGAGGTCTTATAAAAAGACTATTTCTTGTGAATTTTGTTGTAATCGACTGAAGAGACAATGAATTCCTCAACAAAACAGACTTTTGACGGAAACAATGACTAACTGTGAAGTGTCTCTCTATGCCCTCGTCTCGACATAGTTGGTGAAAGGGGTCTGAAGTGTACTCGTCGTCGTTGTCGGATCACAACGTCTTGATCTTTCTCACTGTCTGCAGTTTCAACATTCTCTTCCACTCCACAAATAACTCTAGGACTTCATTTTTATGCTTCATGGTGTACATCTAACAACGCCTAGAATAGTCATCTACAAAAGTGACGAACCAATATCGACCACCAAGTGATGTCGTATTGGTGGGACCCCAAACATCTGTGTGCACATAGTCTAAGATGCCCGTCATCCTGTGTACAACTGTCCTAAACTTCACCTTAGTCTTCTTGCCAAGAACATAGTGCTCACGGAATTTTATTTATCAGCTCTCTTCAATAGCCCCTACTTGCACAAAGCATGCAGTGACTTTTCACTTATGTGCCCCAACCTATAGTGCCAAAGTCTGCTCACGTTCGCTTATGAAATAGCTGAAGCTATTTGGTCAATCTTCGTGCTTTCCTTCAGATAATACAAATTCCTACTGCGGACTCCATTTATCACTACCAAAGTTCCCTTAGTAACCTTCGCTATAGCGTTCTCAAATGTCACCTTGAATCACTTCACCTTCAAAACTCCAACGGAAATAAGATTCTTCTTCAACTGAGGAACGACTCTCACTTCATTCAATTCTCAAACAACTCCTTCGTGTATCCGGATCCTGACGGTACCTATCCCATAAATGCCACAGGATTGATCATTTTCCATGACTATCACGCCCCTATTGAGTCTCTCGAACGATGCAAACCAATCTCATTGGGGAGTCACATGATAAATAGCACTAGAATCTAGCATCCAATTAGATACATCCACATGGTTCACCTCTGGAGTAATCAATAGAGAAAAGCACGAATCATCGGAATTATCACCTCTAACGACGTTCACCTCATTAGCCTTTGGGGCCTTCTTCTTGCTATTCTCATTCTCTTTGAGCTTCGGACAATCTATCTTCCAATGTCATTGTTTTTTGCAGAACATACACTGGTTTTTCGCTAATTGGTGGTGGCCTCTTGACTTTAACCTGCCTTTATTGTCACCTCTTGGATATGGACGTCTTCCTCTCGTCGACAAGGCCTTTCCTGAAGTGCTAGCTCGGGAATTCTCTTTGTCTTTCCTCCTCAAATCGTAATTTGTCAATGCATTAGTCACTTCACTATAGATGATGGAAGATCTACCATTCAACAAAGTGAGCATGAAGGTATCGTACTCCTCATCGGGAAAGGAGCCTAAGAAAATAATCGCCTTGTACTCGTCCGTTATCTTCTCATCCATGTTTGCCAAGTCCGACAATAACTTTGTATAGTTGTTCACATGTGCCGCAAGTGAGGTTCCCCTGGACATCTGGAATCTGAATAATCTCCACAACAAGTGCAACTGATTCTCAACACTCTTCGTAAGGTACTTGTTGTTAAAAATCTCTCACATCTTCATCGTAGACGTCACATCAATCACATCGTATTTCAGCTTTTATTCCAAACAAGACCTGATCACCCCACAAGTGTTCATATTCATCTTGACCCATATCGACTCATCGTATTTCAGTGGCCTCTCATGGACCATAATGATCTCTTCCAAATTTTGAGCATTGAGAGCGTCATGTACGTCGCTCATCCACAAACCAAAATTGATCTTGCCGCCATACTTCACTACACTAATCTTAGTATTTTGAAGTCTAACCTGAATTATACTCATCATTGTCTTGCTGCTTTCACCAACTTCTTCTCTCATGCTTACAAACTCCAAATTGTAAAGAAAAATTCATAACTTTGATAGAATTGAGAAATTACCTAACTAAACTCTAGATAGGATTCCAACACGATCTCCTAACCACACAAGGAAAGTGAGATCCCAATGGCAACTCCGCAACGCTATCTCCACTGAAGCCTAGAACTCTAATAACCAAGCTTCAAACAACGAATCTTCCTCCACCCTATACAAAACCTTAGATCTGAAACCCTAGAGTTCTGATACCAATTGTTGCGTGCCGTGCGGAAACGTGCTCGACAACCAAACGAGTCCGCGAGCGATGAGAGAAGAGAACCAAACCAAATACGAGTGCAATTCACCAAAATACGACACAAATAATCAAGCACAGAGATTTACGTGGTTCGACAATTGCCTACATCCACGGTGAGAGGATGGGGTGATTTTACTATATGGAGGAGAAATACAACGGGTTGCAACTCACAAAATCACTCAATATAACCCTAACCAAAGCTCTCAACTCCCTCACCATATCTCTCTCTCAAAGTGCTCAAAAGACTCAATAATCTCTTGTTTTTTTAAAACCCTAGAAATCGTGTTTGTATTTTATACAAACACGCAATCCAAAACCGCCCAGGAAAATAAAACCGGCTCATAACCGCTTACCGGTTGACCGCACCTATGCAATCGGTCAACCGGACATAGACACAAACTTCACCCTGGAATCGTGCACGGGATCGGTCGACCGGTCACACCCTATCGGTCAACCGACCCGAATTCCTGTAAAACCATGTTCTCTGTCGATTGCATCGATCGATTGGCCTTGCTCCTTCGGTCGACTGATCTGAGGATTCCTGTAGCACCTGGTTTTTGCCGCGTTTTCTACATACCTGTGATAATCTTTAACAAAATTTCACATCTAAACATTTTGCCTCTGAAGGTTAAGTTCTCGTGAGAAAGATCCACCCTCGAGTCTTTCCAGAACAATCAGTTTCAGTATGCACAACCCATGTATCAAGATTTTTGGGTTCGAATCGGGTCCGCATAGAGGTTGGATCTTGAAGTAGCGTAAGCTTAACTCAGGCTACTCAGCAACGTCTCATTTATACCCAGGGATAAAGATTCCAAAAAACGAGAGGTCTGCATTCCTCGATGTCACCATCCACTCATGCGCCTGGGCCCAAATTGAAGGAAACCATAAATAGCACAAGGACAGCTAACATTAACAGCCACCACCAAAGTCACAAGTCCTCATTTAAGCTTTGCTTAACCCAACACTCCACAAAAAAAATATGACAAGTTATGACCTCCGTCAAGCCCTAGCAATATGAGCTGTCAATAGAAGAAAAGGAGAGTGACATTATTCACTCCGCTTATTTATGCAGAGATATCTTTTCTCCGACAAAAAATGCAAAGGAAAGACAGATTAAGACTTATCCTTGGTTCTTCAATGTATACTCTGTTATTTATTATATATATATACATACTATATATAGAAAGAAACGCATGTACCAACACCTGAGGTTATCATCTACGAGATGACAATGAATTTTTTAACCCCTTATAAATGGGGAATTAGTAATTACTCTTCTAGGCATTTCAAGAAAACAGTTCTTACAACAAAAGCATCTTCAATATTCTTGATTGAAAAGAGCGAAAGCCAATTACGAGCACGGGTATATAATGATTTGGCAGTGAAGTGAAGAGGAGACAAAAGAAGACAACTGCCAGAAAATTGGATAAATGCACAGTTACATAGCATTAAATGAAATTCAGAAATCTATCTACACAATAAAACTTCCAGGGCTGATCTCGAATTCTAGATCATGTACAATAAGATAGGAAGAAGATCGACAAGAGAAGAAAAGCTCCAGTTATATTAACACTAGAGCACAAAGAATGAAACTGAACATTTTAACTCATAGAAGTAAGATTTAGAAGAGAAGCTAGAACACAAAGAATGAAGCTGAACATTTGACTCACAGAAGCCAAAACAAAAAATGGAAGAAACAGAAAAGAATAAAACTGCAATGACTTTGTCATAGTACTGGAGGAAATGAAATCATGATACTATTTAAGGAGTGATATTGCAGTCTCGAAGATAACGTTGATCATAGTCCACATATTTAGACCAATAATTCCGATATTTAGGCATTCCAATTTCAAGCCAAGGCTTCATGTTTCCATTGTAGTGAATAACCGCTGCACGCTCTATGTCCCTGTGGTTCACATTTGGGTTATAGCCAAGACCCAAAACATGCCATGAATGGTTTAAAGAAAATGTTCGCTTATAAAATGTAATCAAGCCAGGTGGAAGAGTTCCCAATCTCCATAGTAGCCTATCATGGTTCTGCACAGAAGAGTAGCCATTAATGTTAAGAGATTGTTCAATTATAAAACAAATAAAGTTTACAGTATGAATTTGTAGGGTTTGGTTTGTATAAACTAGTGTGAGCTATAGGGGCAAATGAATATTTGAAATATCTGTATCTGCTTCATATGTATCTAGTATCCATATAGAATTCAGATATTCAATGTTTGCAGTAAGTATTTACCATTATCATTCCCTATTCTACTGATTTCTCATAAAACTAATTTAAAAATCAAGAAAGTTAATATTGTCATAAATAGCGTTTATGTCCATCATATTGATGTTTGGATGCTGGATAGTGGATAGGGCTGATAGTCAGATAGAAACTACTAGAACAGTTTTCAGGTCTTCAGATATTGTGGTAGGGTCTATTACTGTTTCTCCAACAATTTGAGCTCTAAGTTCATAAGTAAGAAACAAATCCTTGATTATACGATGTTAAGCCGTAACCTTCTATTTCTGCTCTCAATTTTCAATTAAGAGTTTCTAGACCTTCAGTATTTGATTTAGTTCAATGTTAAAATAGTTGAAACATTATTTGTTAAGAACTCATTTGCTTTGACTAAAGAAGTTGATTCGAATGAAAATATCTATATTTTTATTGATAATTTTCATTTACAGGGATGATGCGCACCACATAGTTTTAACATTTATCAAAGAATTTAACTTGAAAATTATTCATATAAATCTCACTTTATGTTCTCCCTACAATAACATGCAGTAATGCAGATACAACCAGTCAAGGAAATAATATATACAATAATCTATACTACATATAAAAGAAGATTGGGATGTTAAAACTTTTGATTGCCTCTTTTACCCTTCCAAAACTTGATAATTCACAATAATGCCTTGAAATTTATTTAATCCATTCTAGGACAAAATTTCAAAACTAACTCTTTTTTAGATTTATTTTTAAAAATCGACCTGCTTGAGATTTATTTAGCGTTTTCGACCTAGTTTCAGTCAACTAGCTGAAACTTGATTGAAAACGCTAAATAAGTTGCTAAAACTACTTCACGGGATTTAGAAACCCGTGAAGTTTTGCACATAATTAAGAACAGCTAATCATGAGTATGTGCAAAACTTCACGAGATTCTAAATCCCGTGAAGTTTAGCAACTTATTTAGCATTTTCCGCCCAGTTTCAGCCAGGTGGTTGAAACTAGGTCGAAAATGCTAATAAAAGATAAATAGGTCGATTTTTAAAAATAAAGCTTCAAAAGGTTTGTTTTAAAAATTTGTCCATCATTCTATTTATTACACTATAATTATCCTTGCAATAAACATTGGAAATGATATTAAAAACTAAATATATATTATAAATTTTAATCATAAATTTTATTCAATTTATTCTATTTATTACACTATATCTTGTACTAAACATAAGAACTGATATATTATAAATTTTAACCAAATTAGTCTTATGTTAAATAAGATAAATATTTCACTTTAGATATTAGATATTATACAATAAATATAAAGTTTTAATATATAAGATAATATTATCATAGCTTATATTTATAAATTATATCATAATTTAAGATAATTTAATATTTAATTAAACATCTAACATCTAATCCAATATTATAATATATTGATATGTGCATCTGATGTATAAAAAATCCGTCGAGAGGAATACTAATATAAATGTTAATCTCTTGGTTTAGTTTAGAAATAGCATATAAATTATCATAATATATATTACTAACTTTTGCAATATACTTATCATATTATTTGGATACGAGGTAATTCTAAGCATGCGGAATTCCAAGTGATGTGGGAAGCTATTACATTTGCTCTTAACATTAGATGTGGGAAGCTAATTTTAGAAGAAAATATGGATGCGGTGATTAGAGATATCCATAATGGGGTAGAGCAACACTCGATTGTCGGATAGTTTTGCAATGTTGCATATTACTCTAGTAATGAGATTTTCAGGTAGTTCATCAAATGGAGAATATAAAGGCTCATGTGTTGGTCCAAAGAGCTAAGAAAATTAATAATTTTGTGATATTGTTCAAAGACCCACCATCATTTTTAAACAACGTTTTACAATCTAATAAGGAGCAACGTTAATCCACATTCTTTTGCTGTGCTTCTGGGTTTTCAGTTTAGTTTTGATGTCTAAATATTTTTTCATGAAAAAAACTATTACAATATGATAATTAAATCCTAGCTAATAAAGTAATTTATGACATCTCCCTTTCTAAACCTACTAATAATGCATTTAATATGAATTTTAGTGAGACAATTAACCCATAACTAAAGCATTCATGTATATTCTTTTAATGACTAATCAAATTCTCTTCACTAATTACGCATTAATAATTTCACGACTAACCTACTTCTATAAACATTCCACACTTGGACAAGAGTTGCATAAAATTATGTTATATATGGATGCTCAATTGCACAAAAGGAAAACTAAAATAATCAAAAGAAAAAAAAAGGAGGAAGTGAGAATTTTGACAGTGGAGTCAGTCCCTCGATTATAATAATCAGGATATCTTGCATTCAACAAGATTTCACAAACAATAATTAACAGAGAAAATTGTATTACATTTTTTGGAGGAAACAAACATATTTGCAACCAATTTCACCTTCAATTTATGTAAAAAGAATCAATCTATTAGTTATACAAGTATGCAAATTCGTAGAGAGAAAAACTAACAT
This sequence comes from Asparagus kiusianus, assembly GCA_022839385.1. Classification (NCBI taxonomy): domain Eukaryota; kingdom Viridiplantae; phylum Streptophyta; class Magnoliopsida; order Asparagales; family Asparagaceae; genus Asparagus; species Asparagus kiusianus. The sequence goes on from BQKN01064140.1 coordinate 191,502, forward strand.
AAATGTTAATAAATTCATGGTGAGTAGGTGGGTAGGGGCTCTATTTGAGTCCTTTTCATTGTTCTCAAAAAAAAGTCGTGGGCGAGTGCAATGTGAGATGGACTTCAAATGTTTTAGTATCATATCATTACTTAATATGCATCACGTGCAAAACACGTGTTAAATACTAGTAAAACTAAATGAATATTCAATAATGAATTGGATAAAATATGTGAACTATCATATTTAATTCTGTTATTAAGCAAATAATATAACATGTTTTTTCATTTTAATTAAACAACCATCAAAAAAGAATTAACAAACAAGTGGACAAATAATACAAAACTATTCAATTATTCGTTCAAATTCCACCTCTCGTCTCGCCTCTAAGATACTAGTTATGCACCTCAATAAGCTTGAATTTAAATTTGTACTCTTAGAAATAAGTGAGACTTAACCAACAAAACAAATAAGCGATAATCGTTTTTGACATTATTAGAAATATTGAAGCATTATTTTTTGTATGTAGGTCAAAAAGTCTAGTGTCAATGAGTCTATCACATGGGGTTTAGATCAATAACAGTTTATATACGGAAGTCATCCACAATGTGATAGTTTTAAAAAATATAACCATAAAATATATAGTAAAATAACATACAAAAATGTACCAAACTAAAAGGTCCCCGTAAAAGAAAGTGTCAGATTTTACTGGGATAGTATCAGATTTTACTAAGAAAGCATGGAACCATGAAAACAATAGGAATCAATAAGGAGGTCTGTCTTACCAAATTCTGCCAAGAGTGGTAAATCTCTGTGATATTTTGTTTCCTCCACTGATCCAAATCAAACACATTCATCCCATATGCCCACCCACAAGCACGAGGGTTGAAATTTTTGGCGATAAGAGGATGCGAGAAGTTAAGATACCGATCAAACCGATGAAAGCTCTCCCTACAAGTCTCAACAGCACCATTGACCTTTCCCTTGAGATCGATCTGCCAAAGACCCGTGAGATCCTTCTGGACTACAATATCATCATCTAGAAACACCAGTTTCTTAAGCTTAGGAAAAATTTCAGGAAGATAAAAGCGCAGATGATTCAAGATCGATAAGTATTTTGGATTTCTAAACTTCAAATTTGAATCAGTGTTCCCACGATGAGTCCGAAAATAATAATCAATCATGGAACGAGACCCAAGCTGCTTTAGAACTGGACTATAGCTCTCATTTAGCCATGTAAACTCTTCAATGTTCTGAACTTGGATTGTAGCTCTCCCTGGTGGATTAGCTAAAAACCACATCCTCATTGCCGCATAATTAAGCCTATCAGTTACTATGTGGAAAACATGGTCTGCGGGATGCTGAAACAAAGAGAAAGGTTGTGTAGTTAGGACAAGAAGAGTAGCAGTAAAGGGAAGGATTAATTTCAGAAAACATTCCTGGACTCTGGGGATGTTGCACTAACCCACCCCCCACCCCCACCCAAAAAAAAGTAAAAAGAAACCGCCCCGGCGGAACTTTTTTATTCCACTAAATCCCACTTAAAAATATCTCATTTAATCCCCTAAATTAGCACCATCACCTAACATGTCATGTGACAGACAGGTGACAAAAAATGAAAATAACCCTTTCGTCTCAAAAAAAAAATTATCCTTTTGTTCTCTTGAATAAAAGGTTGCGGCTGAGAAGGAACTCTGTTTTCCCCCCTTTCATGTGCTTGCCACATTACATGATAGAGTTGATGGTGCTAATTTGGGGATTTTATTAGGTGAGATTTAGTGAGACAAAAAAGAAAAGTCCATAGGGGTTATTTGCAATAAGCCCCAAAGTTCAGGGGGGTTAGTGGAATAAAAAAATTCAGAGGGTTTACTGAACCCCCACCCCCAACCCCCCCCCC
>BQKN01064140.1:224580-238661 GCA_022839385.1 Asparagus kiusianus
AAAATTCGGTTGATGATCAAGCTTTTATCTGTTGTCGAAGAATCCTCCCGGATCTGATCTCCTGAGATTGATTCAAAAAAATCTTATCTCCAAGGATTTCACTGCTGCTGTGGAAACCTGAGTGGTTGAGATCTTCAATCGCCTCCAAACCCGTGCGGTTTAGATACTGAGAATCCCATCTGCCAAAATCCAACCAATCAGCCCCTAACTCAGTTGAGTTTGTTGAGCTTTTATAGGGGGATAAGGGGTTGTAACTGACCCCTATATCCGCTCCTACGTGGGCGAAAATCCCTCAGAACGTGGGGAATCAGTTCTGAAACCGTTCGACTCGTGTTTGAACAAGTCAAACGCCCAATCTGGCGTTCAGAACCCAACTTCGTGTCTTAGGATTGAGACGTGAGGTTGGGTGTTAGCTGAACATTGATGAACGCGAGGGTCGCTCGCGTTTTGGCTTGTTGCCTGCTTGGTGACGCGGGGGTCGGTGAGGGTTGAACCCCTACGAACGCGAGGGTCGCTCACGTTTGATTTGTGACTTGGAAACGCGGGGGTCGCCTGCACTTCCATAATTGTGACGCGGGGATGACTTCCGCGTTTTAGAAGAAGTTTGTTGACTTGTGACTTCTTCTGTAAGGCGTTGCAAAGACCATTGTTCTGTAATCCTCGCTTTAGCTGTTGTGGAGTGTGAAAGTCATCAGATTGTAACCTTCACTGTAAATTATGAAGCCTGCTGAATAGAGTTTCCATCAGTTGTCGGAAGTGTCGTCGAATTGTAACCCTTCTCGATCTATGTGAAAAGGCCTCCATTCGCAGTTTCTTCGTTTATCGACCCGAAAACTATTTGATTGTAGCTTTCGTTGTAGGAGCTTAGACGGGAATCAACATCCATGGTGTCTTTTAGACGAATATTTGCCTACAACTCTCTACCAAGCAACTCACTAACTAAGTCCAACCTTTTATTTCTCAAATCATTACACTGCTCATCAGCATCTCTATTAGTCATGCTGTTGTCGCAGCCATCAAGATCAATCATCTCAGAAATGAGGTCGTGTTTGCGGTGATTTGAAAGTCATTTGATGGTGACCTCCATCGCAGGGGCTTGTTTTAATCAGCTATCCATTGTAATTTTTAGACAGCCTACATTCAGCAAAGACCAATTTAACCTCTCTGTCATCCCATTCTAATGTGGTGTATGACTAACCGTGAAGTGTCTCTCTATGCCCTCGTCTCGACATAGCTGCTGAAAGGGGTCTGAAGTATACTCGTCACCGTTATCGGATCGTAACGTATTGATCTTTCTCCCAGTCTGTAGTTCCAATCTCTTCTTCCACTCCACATAAAAAATCTAGGACTTCATTCTTATGCTTCATGATGTACACCCAATAACGTCTAGAATAGTCATCTACGAATATGACGAGCCAATGTCGACCACCAAGTGATGCAATCTTGGCGGGACCCCAAACGTCTATGTGCATATAGTCTAGGATGCCCCTCGTCCTATGAATGGCTATCCCGAACTTCACCTTCGTCTTTTTGCCAAGTACACAGTGCTCACAGAACTCCACTTTACCACTCTTGGCTTCCTTCAATAGCCCTTGCTTGCACAGCGTCTGCAGTGACTTCTCGTATGTGTGCCCTAACCTGTAGTACCAAAGCCTGCTCATGTCTGTCTCTGAAATAGCCGAAGGAACCTGGCCAATCTCGATGGTCCCCTTCAGATAGTATAAATTTTGATTGTTGACTCCATTCATCACCACCAAAGATCCCTTAGTAACATTCGCTACAGCATTTTCAAATGTCATTTTGAATCCATTTGCCTCAAAAGCTCCAACTGGGATAAGATCCTTCTTCAGCTGAGGAATAAATCTTACCTCCTTCAATTCACGAACTACTCCATCGTCCATCTGAATCCGCACAGTACCTATCCCACAAATACCACAGGACTGATCATTTCCCATGACTACAACTCCCCCATCGAGCTTCTCAAAAGATGTAAACCAATCTCTCCTAGGGGTCACATAATAGGTAGCATCAAAATCAAGCATCCAATCTGATGCATCCAAGTGGTTCACCTCCGGAGTAATTAGTAGAGAAAAGTTTGAATCATCGGAATTATCATCTTTCGTAATATTCACCCCATTAGCCTTCGGACCCTTTTTCTTGTCATTCTCCTTCTCCTTAAGCTTTGGGCAGTCTCTCTTCCAATGTCCCTGCTCCTTGCAGAATGCATATTGATTCTTTGCTAATTGGTGGTGACTTCTTGACTTTGACATCCCTTTATTATCATCTTTCAGATATGGGCTTCTACCTCTCGTCGACAAGGCCTCCCCTGAAGTACTAGCACGGGAAGTATCCTTGTCCTTCCTCCTCAAATCATAATTTATCAATGTATTAGTAACTTCACTATAGCTGATAGAAGATCTCTCGTTCAACAAAGTGAGCACAAAGGTGTCATACTCCTCATCCGGTAAGGAGCCTAATAATATAATAACCTTGTACTCATCCGAAATCTTCTCATCAACATTCATCAAGTCCGACAATAACTTTTTATAGTTGTTCACATGTGCCACAAGCGAGGTGCTTATGGGCATCTGGAATCTGGATAACCTACATAACAAGTGCAACCAGTTGTCAACACTCTTTGTAAGGTGCTTATTGTGGAGAATTTTTTACATCTTTATTGCAAACGTCACCCTAATCACATGATACTTCAGCTCCTATTCCAAACAAGACCTGATCACCCCACAAGTGTTCATATTTATTTATTCCCATATCGCCTCTTCATATTTTGGTGGTCTCTCATGGACCATGATGGTCTCCTCCAAGTTCTGAGCATTGAGCGTATCATGTATGTCGCTCATCCACAAAGCAAAGTTGATTTTACCATCATACTTTACCACACTAATTTTGATATTCTGAAAACCAACTTGAACTGTGCTCGCCATCATCTTGCTGCTATCACCTTCTTCTCCCATTACAAACTAACTCTAAGTTATGGAGAAATAATTAAACTTTGATAAAAATTAAGAATTACCCAACTGAACCCTAGATCGGATTCCAAATAGATTTCCTGTCCACACGAGAAAAACGAAATCTCCAACGACAACTTCTAATGTTATCTCCACCTAAGCCTAGAACTCCAAGAACCAAGCTTCACATAAGAATCTTCCTCCATCTAATTCCAAAATGCTAGATCTAAAATCTGTGCTCTGATACCAATTATTGTGCACAGCGAAAATTTCGGCGGCACCTCGGCAGCATCTCGACGCAACAAGAGAGTAAGATCACAATAGAAATTCTCATTTCACCAAGGAAATAAGAACCAAAAGCAAAATATCTGAACAAAGTGAGATATCAGCTCTTCCTCTCATTAGTTCTATGACTGACCTATCGAGGGAACCTAACAAGCTATTACAAATCATAGCAAGACAAACTATTTTTACGTGGTAAGACAAGTTACCTACGTCCACGGGGCAATGAGGGGGGAGATCTACTATTAGAGAGAGAATACAAATAGGGTTTACAATCACACAAATCTCACAAATAAAATCCGTCAAACAAACTCTCAAATCTCTCACAATTTCTCTCTCAAAGGGGATGCACAAACCCTCTCAAAGTTGTCTCCAAAGAGTGCTCAAAATCTCCTCAACACAGCCAAAAAAGTCTTCTGCGTTTTCTCCTTTGCACTCTGCCATTTTCCCCTCCGCCTTGCACACAACCCTAGGAACTGATTGAAATAGGGTTTATATATGCACAAAGTCGGGTGGGCCACGACTCAGGTGGTTGGATTTGCGCTACTCATGCGCTTTGCCCAGGCTCATGGCCCCCACTCACATCGACAATTATACTCCTCAATTATAATCCTAAACCCAAACCTTATTTGCTCATACCCGTTAAGTGCTAGCAAACCAATCCAATCCCGTTAAGATAAAATCCAAAGTCTATTCCTTACCTTCTTCCTCAACTGTCCATTCTCTCCCCGACTAACTTCCTCGAGTATAGCAACTTCATAGAACAAGAGGAAAAGCTCATCATCCATCTCCAAAACTCTATTTAGCAACTTTACAAAACAAGAGAAAATTTTCATTACTCAATTACTAGAATGATTGTTATAGGTTGCCTCAAATACTTAAATCCATAGTGCTTTGGGAGTTCCTTTTCAGCTTGGTTTGTTTTGATCAAGAGTCCTACTTACATTAGACTTTATATAACCAATCATATTAGAGGTTTATTTCTACTTAGACTCTTGTTGGTTTTTAGGACGTGTGGACTTCTATTCCTATTAGAACTCTTATTCCTTAGATAGCAAGGAGTTGGGATCTTCAAGGCTAAATAGGAACATTAAGCCAATTAGATTTATCAATCTTTAGAGCACCAATCAAGAAGAATGAGTTCTTTTGTGAAGCCTATTTGATATTCTTCTCTTTTGTTCCTTTAGTTGAGAGTTGTGTTATGCTTTTGGGGTGTTATTTAAGATTGAGTGATTGAGAGATCTATTTTGTATTCCTCATAATTTAATAAAGTTTTCTCCTCCTTCACCTGTGGACGTAGGCTACAAGTCGAACCATGTATATCTTTGTGTTCGTGTGTTCTTGATATTTTTCATGCTCTCGTGTGATTGATATTAGCTTATCCTAGGAATTTGTCATAACAAATTGGTATCAGAACCTTTAGCTATCGATAGGACAAGAAGATGATAACAATTACTATGAAGTGGGATATCGAGAAGTTTGACAGTAACATCAGTTTCAGCCTTTGGCAAGTTAGGATGATCGTCATATTGACACAGAGTGGATTGAAGAAGACTTTGTTCGGGAAGACGAAGAAACTGGCTACTATGGCGAAGGAAGATTGGAACAAGTTCGATGATAGAGCTCTCACAGCGACCCAGTTATGTTTGACAAACGAAGTTTTGTAAAAAGTTCTCATAGAGAAAACAGCCGCTGATTTGTGGTCTAAATTAGAGGATTTGTATTTGACGAAGTTGCTCACTAAATACCTCATCTTAAAGCAGTGTTTGTACACACTTCGCATGTCAGAAGAAACACCCACCAAATCTCATATTGGTAAATTTAATTCTGTGATTACAGATTTGAGTAAGATTGATGTTAAGATCGATGATGAAGATCAAGCATTATTATTATTGTATTATTTGCCTCCTTCCTACAAGCACTTCAGGGATACTATGATTTATAGTCGAGAGTATATAGTATCAAGGACGTCAAAGAGAACTTATTGAATAAGGAGAAGATAAACAAAGAGTTAACCGCAAGTAAAGGTGGTGATAAAGTTGATCTTGTTTGTTTGAGGAAGATTATAAGAAAGGAGCTTTGGAGGTAACAGGTATAAGTCGAAGCACAGAAATCTGACCTGTAGATATTGCAAGAAGAAAGAGCACATCAAGACCGATTGTTACAGATTAAAGAACAAAAATAAACAAAAAGAGTATGAAGAAAAATCAAAGGAGGACTCCGCTGAAGTTAATATTGCTAAAGATATGATTTTATTAGCTACAGATGATATAAACAGGAGCATGGATAATTGGATTTTGGAATTGGGTTGTTCCTATCATATGTGTCATAATCGGGACTGGTTCACCACTTATGAAGCTATTGATGGTGAAGTTGTTCTTATGGGGGAACAAAACCTCATGCAAGATTGTTGGGAAAGACACAATTCAGATTAAGATGCATGATGGAGTCATCAAGACTTTGATAGATGTTAGGCATGTTCCAGCTTTAAGGAAGAATCTCATCTCTTTGGGCACTCTTGATAGCATTGGGTGCAATTTTTCAAGTGAAGGTGGAGTTTTTAGGGTTATAAAAGGCTCTCTTGTGGTTATGAAAGGAAAGAAGATCGATAGCTTGTATATTTTGCAGGGTTTTATTGTTACCAGCCTAGCTACAGTTGCATCGTCGATGTCAGGAGTTGATACTACCAGATTATGGTATATGAGACTTAGTCATATAACTGAGCGCGGATTGACCGAGTTGAGTAAGAATGGTGTTTTATGTGGACAGAGTATAGAAAAATTGAGATTCAGCGAGTATTGCATCTTTGGGAAGCAAAAAAGAGTCAGCTTCAGTACGACGGTGCATTAGACTAAAAGTACTTTGAATTATATTCATTCAGATCTATGGGACCCTTCTCAAGTTACCTCAAAGGGTGGTAGTTTCAGATATTTGTTGACCTTCATTGATAACTACTCCATGAAGGTTTGGGTCTACTTTTTGAGAAGATGAGGTATTTGTGACTTTCAAGCAGTGAAAGTTTATGATTGAGAAGCAGACTGGGAGACTGATTAAGAGTCTTAGAACTGATAATGACCTTGCATTTTATGGAAGAGAATTTAATGAGTTGTGCAAGAAGGAAGGAATCGTTAGACATCGTACAATCCCACGCACGCCGCAATAGAATAGAGTGGAAGAACGTATGAACAGAACCCTATTAGAAAAAGCTCGTTGTATGATGTTCAATGCAGGCTTAGGCAAGGAATACTGGATAGAAACAGTGAATACGGCTTGTTACTTAGTGAATTGGTCGCCATCTACTACTATTAGTTGTAAAACTCCAAAGGAGGTTTGGTCCGATAAGCCTGCGGATTATTCAAATCTTAGAATATTGGTTGCCTTGCATATGTGCATGTCAGTCAAGGGAAACTTGAGCCGCGAGCGAAGAAGTGCATATTCCTAGATTATGCATTGGGTGTTAAGGGTTTTAGGTTGTGGTGTCCTAATCTGAAGTCTCCTAAAATTATTATCAGTCATGATGTTACTTTTGATGAATCTGCTACGTTCCATCAGAAACAGTCATTGGTTTTAGTTATTGATAAGGTGCACACTATGGGACATAAGGTGGAGTTAGAAATTTGTGATTCAGCTCTTCATCAGGATAAGTCTATGGGAGTTCAGCAGCCAGATCCCGTTCAAGTAGATGAAGCACCTCAGCAGCTGCAGGAAGCGTGAGAATACACTATTGCTAGAGATCGGTCTAGACGAGATATCCGACCACCATGAAGATATGAAGATGTGATAGCTTATGCATTATTGGTTAACAATTTTGTGCCCTTCAACTATTCAGGACCTACTTCAGGTGATGACTTCGCTAATATTTACGGTTGTCATTGTAGGCGTCAAAAAATACTTACAGACATCCAAATACCACTCAAGACAAGGAGAAGATGGTAAACACCAGTCTTTTAATCAGAGGGGATCATTCAAAGGAAGCGAGACAATATTTACACGTCATCAGGCAACGCATGATGGCGCGGCAGGACATGGTGTCGCGGCTAAGGCGCGGCAGCCCATGGTGCCGCGGCTAAAGCGCGGCAGCCTATGGTGCCGCGGCTTAGGCGCTGCAACCAATGGTGCCACGGCCATTATAGGGGATGCTACAGCGGTTATAATACAGTTATGTGATGATTATTTGAAGTCTACGTGGCAGTGTACCAGAAATAGAAAGTGTGCTGACGTGGACAAGCAGTTAAACCACAAAAAAATGGTTAAAGGTCGTGGGAGAGCGGTTTCAAGCACGATGAAAACGTGCTGGCAACTGCCTCTTTAGCCGCGGCAGCCTATACTGCCGCGCCAATAGCCGCGGCAGTGTAGACTGCAGCGGCCAAAGAGAAATCATCCAGTCAGTTATTTTGCCCCATTTTCGCTGTGGTGCACTTCTACCCCTATAAATACCCCCCTATACACGAAATAAAGCAAGGGGAGCAGATTAGAGCAAAGGAGACTTGAGCTTTTGGTGAATTGGAGCAAGAGAGAGTCTTCATTCTTCACAAACATCCTCAAGAAGTTTTTGGCGATTCCTAGAGATCTAAGCTCTGACTTGATCTTTAGAAGAGTGAACATCTTACATCGATAAGATATTCGCTTCAAATTCTTACTTCAATAAACGAAGGAAGAATCTCCAAAACCTTCACGATTCAATCAGAATCTGTGAATCGGTGGTCCACGGGCTAACGCACCCCCGGCACAGGTAAAGATCCCACGCAAGCAGCGATCCAAACAGCGATCCTGCGTTTGTTTCTAAAAAGTTATAATTTTCCTTTTGTTGTGTAAAAGAAGTCTTATAAAAAGACTATCTCTTTCGAATTTGTTGTAATCGACCGAAGATATAATGAATTCCACAACGAAACCAACTTTTGATGAGAACAAACTGGCGACCACAGTGGGAGCCAGCGGCCTCGCTGCCGAGGCCGCCGTGTCGCAGCCGATAAAGATTATCGTCACTGAAGAGATCGAATACGAGTTCGATCAAGCCAAATTCGAGGAATACTTGTCATCCTCATCCTCAAAATCTTCCTCGTCCCGCAGGTGCAGGAAGATTTCTTCTCCTAAGAAAGTTTGCAAGTCTGCAGTCTTTACGAAGGTCACAGGTGAAGATTCTCACCCTGTTGATGTTAAGGAAGTTTCCCACGACGTCTCTGCTCCAAAAGACTCCACATCTATTAAGGAGTCGCTGATGGATAGTTCACCAGTGTTGACGAAGAGGGCTCGTCAGAGACAGCGCCAATGCCGTGCTCGACAATTGGCTAAGGCCATGCAACAAACTGACGGGGTCCACTACTATGCGGACCTAAAGTCAAGGAATCAGAAGATGGGTCAGTTGCCTCCGCGGCAAGATAATCATATTTCTGCAAAGCTTACGACGGAGGAACGGACCCTCGTCAAAAGGGCACGTTCAACCCTGAAGGAACGGATTCAAAGGCGTAAGGTAAAAGCCGCTCGTGCCCGTGCACTTCGTCGACAAGCTCAGAAGAACAAGAAGGAGATGGTGTCTGAAAAGCCACTGAAGAACTACAAAATTTGGGTTTCCAAAACTGAAAATACCCAAAAATCACAAAACAATGCAGTCTACAACCGCGACAGCACAAACTGCCGCGGCAATGTTTTTGACTGCGGCAGTCATGACTGCCGCGGCAATATGCTCGACCGCGACAGCCTTGACTGCCGCGGCGCTTCATGTGGTCGTGGTGACCATCGTCGTCGCAAGACTATATTTACGGTTTCATCGACACCTAATCCTGGTCCTTCTACTACAACAGTGTCTGCTTCATCACCAGTGAAACCCTGGGTTAGCCCAGATTTATCCAAATTCAAGATCACCATGGCGGATCGCCTCGGTCCTCTGGCTGACGATCGAGGCAAAGCCCCAGTTAAAGAAAATCCAAGCCCAGCGAACAAACCTTTGGTGGTTTCCTATACAGGGGGTCGTAAACACCCTCCTGTCAGAATTAACCCGGTCCAAAACGAGAGAATATCAGTTCATGATCGTATAGGACCTGTGAAGACTCCACACCCGCAAGGGGGTGTATTCAGAAATTTAACCTTAGATCGCCCAGAAACGACGACTAATCATCCTGCGCATGTTAACAAGGTTCATAAACCAAAGATAGGTTGCTCGAATCACGGTAGTGAGGAGCTGTACTATCAAAATAATAACTCAAGAAAAAGGATCGTCCTAGAAGATGAATCGCATTGTGCATGCGAGAGACTCATCAAGGCAGTATTGACGGAATGCGATTGCTCGCAAACTAAAGCAAAACGAGTTTCCGTGTTTCAAAGACTGTCTACAGGAACGCCAAAACCCAAAGTGAGGCGTTTCAACAAGAAGAAACCTGCAGATCAGCGGGATGAATTCCCCGAGGTCACTATTAACATGACCGGCAGAGGAAAACAGCATTCAGTCAACCCTGACCCTGATTTCTCTTCAGAAGGAAGAGTTGAGCGGGGTCTTTCTCAAAGAATGGCGCGGTTGCAACGAAGGGCCAACCGGCGTCGAGATTACAAAAGGATGCATGAAGGATTGTCATCGGAAGACGAGATGTCAGATACTTGTTCCGCTATCGCTTCAGACGATACTGCGTCCAGTGTGAGGCGAGCGAGAGAATCATTCGCCATCACGCCAGACCAGTTAGCTCAGATACTGCAAAAAGCGTTGGCCAAACAACGCGAGGAGATCAGAGCTGAAATCAAAACGGAGATGGAGTTGACAATGCAGCTGGTACGAGATTTGCAAGCTCAACAAAGTCAACCGGAATCAAGCCAGAAGGCAGAGTCCAGTCAACGTAATGTTGTGCCTGTGCGCATAGTTGCGGACAATGATAAAGAAGATGAGACTATCTTTGATGATCCTCTTACGGACAAAGATAATTCTGGAAGTGGTCCGGTCAAATCAGCTACTCAGCCTCTTCAAACTCATCTGAAGAAGACTGAGGAGGAAGACAAGAAGATGCAGGACCTCGAAAGCAAAGTCAACGCTCTTATGACGGCCCAAGAAGTGAAGAAAACGGGCATTCCATACCCGTACCCAAGGGAGTGGGATCTGATTCCTTATCCCCCAAAATTTAATTTGATTAACTTTACTCCTTTTGATGGCAGGGGTTCACCAACTCAGCACTTGATTTATTTCAAGTCGCATCTCGGCGCAATATCAGGAAATGAGGCCCTGATGGTTCGGTCATTCGTAGGAACCCTCCGCGGGCCTGCCTTCGATTGGTACCGACGCCTGAAACCCAGAAGCATCAATAGCTGGGGAGACATAGAAGAACTGTTCCTCACCAATTTCTTCGATGACGACACGGAAGTCTCCATTGGCACGTTGTTGGATGAGAAGCAGAAGAATGGGGAGTCGGTTGATGTGTTTGTCAAACGATTCCGGAACAAGGCAGTAAACTGCAGAGATCCACTCACAGAAGAATTCATCCTACAGACATGTCATAACAACCTGTCTTTGGATGTATTAGAGGTTATGGGAGTTGTACCCTCTAAAACCTGGAAAGAGTTAAAGGTTAGAGGTGAGCAAGCTAAACGATTTCTCAAGAGAAGGAACTTGGAGAGGGGTCAGCCACCAGCTAACAATCAAAATCAGAAACAGAACTTCAATCCTCGAGGCAGAGGAAGAGGGTCGGGAGCCGCTGTCGACGCACACCAAACGTCACAGCAGCCGCCGCAATAACAACCACAGCAGTCGTCATTCCAGTTGGCGCCGAATCAGAATCAACAGCCTCAGAAGCAGTTTAAGCCCTCTGAGCCCAGATTCCCAAAAGAGTATTCATTCAAAGATGATGAAGTGCCAGTCATTTTAAAATACCTGCTAGATAATAATAAGATCAAGCTTCCGCCGGTCACAAACCAAGAAGAAGCGAAGAAGACCAATGACCCAAAATACTGTACGTATCACAGGAGGGTCCACCATCCCACTAAGGCGTGTTATGTCTTGAAAGACAAAATACAAACCTTAATCGATGTTGGTATTGTGACCCCGAAGCCAAAGGAGAAGAAGGTGGGTGCAAACGCAGTCTCCATTAGCTTCGGATCGGTTCCTTTGTCCTGGTTTCAAACCGAGCCAGTGTCGAAGGTCAAGATGCAAACCGTCAACGATGACCCTCATGGACAGCGCCAAAAAGGGCTAGTGTCACACACGACCCCTAACGGCAAAATCCTTTGGGTTCATCCGGATTTGCTTGAAGATGAACAGTGGACGACATCCACATCGAAGAAGAAATCGAAAGGTAAAGGAAAGGAGAAGTCCTGTTACGGAGCCTCGGCGATTCCGGAGAAAGATGATGAGGAGATAGCAGCTCTACCATTTTCTGATGAAGAACAGGAGGTTTTCGCTACTAGAGGTGGAAACGAATACCACTACAAGTATCCTGAAACCTCTAATCCGAACGCCAAAACTCTTTCAGAACTGGGGGTAGTTGCAACTCCTCCCGCGCCTGTTGAGAAACCTCAGAAGGTTGTTAAGCAGAAAGAGAAAGAACCTCAACCCAAAGAGGTTCAACTTCCGAAGCAGCCTCGTTTCAATCAACCTATTGGACGAGACAAACCGGAAAGTTCAAATACTCCGTTCCGCTTCGACGTCATGACTCAATTAGCTAATATCCCAGCAAGGATCACGCTATACGAGTTGCTTCGCCTTTCGAAAGAAACCAGGGAAGCTTTACAAGAAGCCTTGGCTGATTCTGAGGTGTTCCTTACTCAGATCAAGCCAACTCCTGAAGAGCCAAATTCATCAGTGCAGCACTGCAATCTAGCAGCCACCAGATTTCCTTGCATAGCTTTCACAAAAGAAGATATGCAGGTCAGGAATTCAAAGCATGATAGACCATTATATTTTACGGGATATATCGGTTCAAGCATGGTTAACCGGATTCAAGTCGATCCGGGTTCCGCTGTTAGCATCATGCCACTTCGGTTGATGTACCACCTCGGAATTCCCGCCAGCAAGTTAGCCTCCACAGGAATGGTCATCTACGGGTTCAATACTAGTGGATCAAGACCGTTGGGAAAAATCCGGGTGAAGTGTCAACTCGGAGATTTGAAGTCTGAAGTCACTTGCTACGTGATCGATGCAGAAACTTCGTATAACTTACTGTTGGGTCGCCCATGGATCCACGGTAATCTTATAGTTCCCTCTACCCTCCATCAGTGTTTGAAGTATGTCGACACTAATGAGGAAGTCAAGATGGTGGTCGCGGATAAGCAACCATTCAAGGGGTTAGAAAATTACTTTACTGACTCCCTTCTATATGGTGCTGAGTCCGATACTGAACCATCGGCCTATGGCACGGACAGCAGAGAAGAAGCTGATACCGAAGCTGGGCTCGATTATAGTGAAGGTCTTGTACTAAATGACATAGAACCTCTTGTAATCGATCTTGACGGTGATGAATCGTAGGACGAAAGTTGTAACTGGCAGCTTGCCGATGAAATAATAAAGAATGATTTAGAGTATTCGCCTTGTCTCGATAATGTAATACAGGAACTGTATGATAATCCTAATCTACATATGCCACTTCGCTCGTCTTGCACGACGATGAAGTATCTGCAAAATTCAGACGGGACAACGGTGATCCTACCCGCAAAGACAGGGGGTGAGAAAGAAATAATCTTTGGAAAAGGGGATCCATCCCTAACTCCTGATCTTTTCTTGGACAGCAACTCAGATGAGGAAAAGCCTGGGTAGCATTTCTCTCGATATAGTTCACAAGCAAATGATTACATGGAGAGGCAAGGCTATGACCTCTCGCTCGGTGAAGGTCTTTATTTTGGTCAAGGAGTCAGGGTTCCACCCCGTTCTACTTATGTACCAAAAGAAAAACCAGATAATTATTATAGCCATAATAGAGGTCTAGGTTATGCATCGTCATCTGACGACGAGTATTGCCAGCAGATCATTAGCCAACTGAGAAATAAAAGCGGGTATTCATCCGACACTTCGATGTGGGACTCTGACACGAGCATCGGAGAGAGATTCAAAGCCCTAATGTCGAACATGGCGACAGTTGATCCTTCCACAGCTGAAGAGGATGATCAGTTGCCTATTTGGGAAGACCTGTGGATGCATTACATGAATATCCAATATGGCGATCGATTTGAACAAAGAGAACCTCCTACGGAGAATAAGGTAATCCAAATTAATATGGGTGACGAAGCCAATCCGAAACCTATATTTATCAGCGGTGATCTTCCACCGGATGAGAAAGAAGAACTAATCGCCCTCGTTAGAGAGTATATTGACGTTTTCGCTTGGAATTACGAAGATATGCCGGGACTCGACCCAAATGTAGCGATGCACACCCTCAACATAAAATCGGATGCTAAACCTGTCAAACAACAACAAAGACGGTTTCGTCCGCAAATTATGGAGGCAATAGAAGCTGAAGTCAAAAAAACTGATCGATTCAGGTTTTGTCAAGGAAGAACAACATCCTGAATGGTTAGCTAATATTGTTCCAGTCCTTAAAAAGAATGGAAAAATCAGAATCTGTATTGACTTCAGAGATCTGAATACCGCCTGTCCTAAAGACGACTTCCCCTTACCAATTACGGACGTCATCATTGACAATACATGCGGGTTTGAGAGAATGTCATTTATGGATGGATTCTCAGGATATAATCAGATTAAGATGCATCCGGACGATGAAAAGCATACAGCTTTCAGAACACCTCTCGGTGTCTTCTGTTATACTGTTATGCCGTTCGGGTTGAAGAATGCCGGTGCTACGTACCAACGAGCCATGACGAAGATCTTTCAAGAACACCTTCGGAAGACCGTTGAATGCTACGTTG
>BQKN01064140.1:243388-256904 GCA_022839385.1 Asparagus kiusianus
TGGCTATTTATTCTAAACAAGAATGAGTAATCACAATAAAATTTCAATGAGCAAAAAAAAAGGTTCACTATATTAACCAAAAGAGTTCAAACAAAACAGCATAAAAAAAAAGATGTATATTTTCAAAGTTACAATAACTTGTAATGGCGGAGTTCATCTTCTAATTGGGAAAGCTTTGTCGCATAAGCTAATTCGAGCTCAGGTATCAGATTGGCTTTAAATTTCCTTTCATCGATGCTTTGAATTCTGGCAATCTCTTGTTCTTTGTCAGCAAAAATCTTGTCCTGAAGATTCAGTTGCCGGAGTGTATTCACCTCAGCTTGAGTAACCTCCGCTAGATCGGACTCTAAAACTTCACAAGCTTCCCTGGCTTCGGCAAGTTGCTTTTCTAATTGGGCTACCTCCGTCCGACGCGATTCTAAGTCACGATGCAGATCTACCTTGATTTGTTTCTTCTTGGCAACGCTCTCCCAGAGCTGATTAATGCGAGTTTTCAGTGTCTGAAGTTCGGATTCAGCGGATTTCTGAGAATCATGCCATGCTTGTAGTTTCAGGTCCATTTGGGAAGCAATGTAAGAAGGCGCACCATTAACACGAAGGTTCTGCAACTGTTCAATACTTTGTTTAAGATTAACCAAGTAATCTTCAATGGAGTTAGATAATTCAGCGCACCCCTGTTCTTTGATTCCTGATACATGTCGATCGAGAGACTTCCTGAAGAGTTCAAAAGATGAACCTTTAAGAAGAATTCGATCAACCATGGCGTTTAAGAAAAGAACAAAGCTTTGCACATCGACACAGAGGACAGTTTTGTCCGGATCTTCATCTACCAATAAAGCTTGAATACGCTCGGACAACGATGAAGAAATAGCTGCAAGGAGAACAAATGAAATAAGTACAAAAATATGTACGTTCATTGGAGGACTTCACAACCAAATTACCTTGACTAGTTGAGATCATGGCAGATTCTATAACAGGGATTTGTTCAGGAATAACGCTCGTCGGTTGAGTCACTACTTCAGACGTTTGTTCATCTGAAGCCCCCAATGGTTTTGGATCCGGAGTCGTGAATTCTTGAGGAACAAGTTCTATAAGTGAGAAAAGGATGAATAAACATTCTATAAGTATGAATCCAACTACGAGATACATCAAAGATGAGACGTACCAGGTTGAGCCGAAGTTGCACGAGATTGTTCTTCCATAGTAACTTTCGATCCTCCTGTTTCGTGAACTGGAGTCAGATCGGAAGTCACGACAGGTTCAGCTTCGACAATATCAGAAGTTGGAAGAACAGTAGTTGATGGTTCAATGGCAGCTGGAGGGCCTGTCAAAAGTAGAAAACCCAGGCCTTCAGGTTGACCACACTCACCAATGACAGTAGACGCATCAACTTCAGTTGTTGGTCCTATGTCTAAAACTCTTATTTCAGCCATCAAAAATGAGAAATACAGCTTAATTGAGGATTTAAATCCAAAAGTACGTACCTCCTGACCGCCTACTTCAGCTGAATCGACTGTAGTAGTCGATCCTACAGTAGCGGTCGAGGCTGGAGCTAACAATGTATCGGAGATCCGTCGATACTCGTCTTCGGATATATCGAGATTAAAGTCCTGTTCGTTAAAATCTCCGATACCCATGTCATGGGTAAGTTCTGGGTCCTTTGGTTCGTTGACAGGAACGTCTATTAAGCAGAAAAGATCTGTTAGTACATATGCAAAGAATATGAGGTAATCAAGGCAAATGGAGTCAAGGTTACCTTCGACAACGGTTGCGGGTTCAGCAGCGCTACTACCCGCACTCACCTCCTTTAGTTTGACTAAAAGAAGATAAAGCGCACAAGTTATCAGAAGAGGAACACGTTCCGATTCATTTATTTTCCAAAAGTACCCTCCAAATGAGGAAGCACATGTACCTGTCTCAGTGATTGGAGAGGCTGGTGCGACAACTGGAGGAATAGTGGCGCCCATGTCAGCAGGTTCTTCACTCATCGCTCGATGTACTTGCTGAGTGAAACTTGATTCATCGACATCCATTAAACCAGGAGAAGAGGGCTCTGGTATGATTTCCCCTTCTTCTTCTGGCTCAACTACAAAAGAATAAATAAAATTTTAGATTTGAAAGATAGGTTGATGAAAAAGAGACAACAAAGAGAGTTTACCCCTCTCATCAGCTGGAAAGTTTTGAGGAATCTCTTCTTCGTTTAAAGGAGAGAGTTGACGTCGCCGGTGGGCCATCTTCTTAACCCTCTTTGGTGAGCGAATATCTTTGGGAGCTTCTGAGCTTTCATGGCGAAATTTGGTACGCAGCTCAGTTCCTTGAGCAGGGTGGGATTGATCTTCAGAGGGAGCAGGAGGCCGAGACCTCTTCCTACCAATAAGCGGAGCGACATATTCCTCCTCTTCTTCTGCTTCCTCCTCCTGTGCAGGCCATCTAACAGTCATCCTATTGGAGGACGACAAAGGAATATTTTTCTCCATCATTTGTACACCTTTGGAAGGAATACTTGGTGATTGAGGTGAAGATGCCCGGTGAGTTCTGTGAGCCACGGGAGAAGAAGGAATATCGGGGTTGACTCCACCTCGTGTCTCATCCTCCTCACTAGAAGTTTCGAAGTCGTCGCTCTCCTCGGAATCAGCTACTTGCTTTCCTTTACGGGAGGATGTAGCAGGTTCCTTTCCTTTCCTTGAAGGGATAACTCTGCGGACCACCGCCTCCGCTTCTAACTCAGGAAGCTTCTTCTTGGGAACAAGTGTATTGGCAGCTAGGATCCACCGACAGTAGAGAAAAGTCAAAAGAATATCAGGCTCAGCGACAGGCAAACTAAATTGAGCTCCGGTACATCCAGCAACATTCCAGAACCAAGCTCGTACTCCATCAATGAGGCCTCCGCAGTTTATCAACCACTTATTGGGATTCCCGACGTACAGTTGATCGTAGCCGAATTATCGCGCAAAACGACAAGGAAAATAAGGCTCGATCCTGCAAAGGTTCTTCGATCGGAAAACATTATAACCTGGTCGAATGTTCATAAGCCAATGAAAGCTACCTATGTCGAGAGAAGTCCTGTTGGCCCCAGGTATTTCCTCATCAACGAGCGTGTCATTATATGCACCAGAAAATCGAGGGAAACACTTATAGAATTCCCAGCACTTCGCATTCTTGAACTGTCTCACCCGTTCAGTCTACGATCGGGAAGGATATAACCATTTACATCCTTCTAAGAGCTGCAGTAAGGGGATTTCTGGATCAGACACGTCAGGTGCTGACATCATGTCCGCCCGATGGAGAACTAGCCACGTCATTAAATATGTGTATGGCAACTCAACGCTCGACAAAGGAATCTTGGTTGAAGGCTCAGCACCCACTTTTGTAAAAGTGGTGGCTAGGATACGCAAGCCACTATGAAGATCAGCAATCATGGCGGAGAGAAGAGATAACCTACCTCCGATGGCTAATTGCACGGCGGGAAAGAGAACCTCAAGAGGAAGCGCCTCGGAAGATTGATGCGGTACTACACATTTCTTTAGCCATATGGCCAGATAACCAGAAAGAAGAGTCGCAGGCTTCATTCTCTTGGTGGATTACCATAAGAAATTGCTGAATTTGGTGCCTCTAAGAAAACCGCTCTCAGACGACTCAGTTCTATAAGACTGGGCGTTAATCTTCGTAATCAGCCCATTAACATCAGAAGGAGTCAGAATCGGTGATTCACAGACAGCTTCACCGGTCAAGCTCTCGAGGTTCTGAAACAGGTAGTCGGCGAACTGTTTCAAACTGACCCGAGCTGCTTTCTTACTCTTTACTTCAATCTTGGCTATCGCTATTTGGTAGTGACAAGTCAATTCCCAGAGAATGTCATAAGAGGGAGAGCCGGCCTTCTTCATCTTCATAAGCTGACGATTGTTGGGAAAATATTCTTGATAAGGAGTATTACCCAATGGCAATCCGGATACCTTCATCATTTCGTGGAGCGAAAACCCTAGCTCCCCATACTTGGTAAGAAATGTATTGGTCTCCGGAATATAAGACTCGAACAAGGCAAGAAAGTGATCTACACTCACTGGGAGACCATACATGCTGGCTCGGATCGGAACGTGTAACCCCAAATTCTTTAGCTCTTGATCCCAACGATTAAGTACGTAGTCGGTCATCCTAGCCCACCATTTGTCCGGAAGAGAATGAACCCATCCATAACACCTGAATTTTGGAATGGGAAGCTCTCGGCCAACCCGAGCGAGCCTGTTCTTTACCGTATTGGCCCTTATCATCAGTTCGTTCTGGGGCCCGCTATCTGGTCCAAATATTCCCGGGTGGAGACCACGAATGTTATGCCTACCGATGGAGCCAGGAGCGCTAATATCTTTACCAATGAATCCACAGTGAATGCGCTCATGGTCTTCTGTCAGGTGCCACGTCATTTTTCTCCGAACAACCAAATTCCTTAACTGCAGAATTGAATATTGTCTTGGGAATGGAGGAAGGAATAAAAAAGCACCTTCGTGTTCATTCAACCAGATTTCAGGGCCACGGCAAAGATTGTCTGGATCTTCTATCGAATCTCCGAACAGATAATCAGGCTTCTTTAACGGTTCGGTAGAATCTCGGGTTGGAGTTAAGGGTGAGTCGGTCAACAAAGCACGCAGAGTGCGACGACTTCCTTCACGAATTAATTCGGGAACGCTGTCTTCACAATCCTCACCAAACTGATGGGCTTCTCTAACCAGGAAGTCGCCATTGAAAGAGGCGTGAAGGATACCACTCTGGCCTGGGTCTTCTCTATCAGAAAAGACCACAGAGGGAAAAGGGACTGCAGAAGAAAGTTGGAAAACAGTTGTATAAAAAGGCTAATCAGACCAACACCCCGCACTAAGTAACCACGGCAACACCTAAGACTTTACGTTACCGCGGCAGCGTACGTTGCCGCGCTCAGCCGCAGCAGTACGTGCTGCCGCGGTAACTGAACGGCACCCTTTGATTTCGAAAAACAGGGGTTTGAGCCAAGATCGTATTTTGATCGGGGTACTTATCTTGATTGAACAAGATATGTAGTTTGCAGTGTCAATCCTCTCGATGGAGGATGTCAACTCTTCCCGGATGCCCCTCAAAGGGGGAAAACGAGGTTATACAAGCATAAAACATCAATTTTGAACAAAGAAGGGGTTAAAAAATCACCTCCGAACGAAGCAGCAGCGGCCTCCGCCTCCTCCGACGCCTGGGCTACAGATTTGCCCTTGGGAACGCGAATCTTCTTGGGTGACATGGTGAAAACAATCTGAGAGCAAGGACAGATTAAGGTTTTCGTGGAATCCCAAGCAAAAGAACAAAATCAAACCTTAAAATACAACCTATAGGTACGGTTCTTACCTGGGGTTGAGTGAAAACAAGTTTGATCAAAGGAAAGTTCAGAATCAAAGAGAACTCAAAACCCTAGATCTCAAAACCCTAGACCCGTTCAAACAAAAAATAGCCTGAAGATGAAGAGGTGAGGAGGGGGAAAGCCAGAAAAATCCCTTTATAGGGTTTTGGAAGAAGTTTCGAACCTAAAGAAGCGGGTAAAAAATGACCCGAGAAAGCCCAACATCAGACTTATAGCCCGACTGGCCAAAGCGTTGCGCGGCGCTCGATACTGTCGCGCTCGAGCGCGGCAGTCTATGCTGCCGCGCTTAAGCGCGACAGTATAAGCTGCCGCGGCAGCTAATACACTGTGGTCCATTCTGACATGCAATAACACTGTGCATGCACGATAATTCTTCAGCGTTTGAACACATACATCTCCTGTTGTATTTGGAATACACACCTGAACACTCCGATGAGTATACGAGTATAAACTATTTCTCCATTCTTCGACGGCGGTTCTAATTCAAGACTTCGACAAAGGCCATGCGATAAACGCAGCGCCGAAGGAATCTTAGCTATTCTACAAAGCACTGAGTAGACTAAAAGATGAAGAAGTCAAGGATTGAAGCCATTCACAGACCATCCTATGCGATTTCCTCAACAAAGAACTGGAGAAATTGCAGAGAAAGCTTATCATATCTAAAGTGTCCCAGACTCCCCTTTAAAGAAATGATGAGTCTGAGATACTTTGGAGGGGGTATCTGTAGGCGTCAAAAAATGCTTACAGACATCCAAATACCACTCAAGACAAGGAGAAGACGGTAAACACCAGTCTTTTAATCAGAGGGGATCATTCAAAGGAAGCGAGACAACATTTACACGTCATCAGGCAACGCATGATGGCACGGCAGGATATGGTGCCGCGGCTAAGGCGCGGCAGCCCATGGTGCCACGGCTAAAGCGCGGCAGCCTATGGTGCCGCGGCTTAGGCGCTGC
The DNA here is from genome assembly GCA_022839385.1 of Asparagus kiusianus. Classification (NCBI taxonomy): domain Eukaryota; kingdom Viridiplantae; phylum Streptophyta; class Magnoliopsida; order Asparagales; family Asparagaceae; genus Asparagus; species Asparagus kiusianus. The sequence goes on from BQKN01064140.1 coordinate 249,722, forward strand.
AACCTATGGTGCCGCGGCCATTATAGGGGAAGCTACAGCGGTTATAATGCAGTTATGTGATGATTATTTGAAGTCTACGTGGCAGTGTACAAGAAATAGAACGTGTGTTGACGTGGACAAGAAGTTAAACCACGAAAAAATGGTTAAAGGTCGTGGGAGAGCGGTTTCAAGCACGATGAAAACGTGCTGGCAACTGCCTCTTTAGCCGCGGCAGTCTATACTGCCGCGCCAATAGCCGCGGCAGTGTAGACTGCAGCGGCCAAAGAGAAATCATCCAGTCAGTTATTTCGCCCCATTTTCGCTGTGGTGCACTTCTACCCCTATAAATACCCCCCTATACACGAAATAAAGCAAGGGGAGCAGATTAGAGCAAAAGAGACTTGAGCTTTTGGTGAATTGGAGCAAGAGAGAGTCTTCATTCTTCACAAACATCCTCAAGAAGTTTTTGGCGATTCCTAGAGATCTAAGCTCTGACTTGATCTTTAGAAGAGTGAACATCTTACATCGATAAGATATTCGCTTCAAATTCTTACTTCGATAAACGAAGGAAGAATCTCCAAAACCTTCACGATTCAATCAGAATCTGTGAATCGGTGGTCCACGGGCTAACGCGCCCCCGGTACAGGCAAAGATCTCACGTAAGCAGCGATCCAAACAGCGATCCTGCGTTTGTTTCTAAAAAGTTATAATTTTCCTTTTGTTGTGTAAAAGAAGTCTTATAAAAAGACTATCTCTTTCGAATTTGTTGTAATCGACCGAAGATATAATGAATTCCACAACGAAACCAACTTTTGATGAGAACAGTCATGCGGACAATTCGGTCGATTTGTTGAGGAGGCATCTTTCAGTTAGCAAGTTCAAGCCGAGCTTAGACTTGACCGATACGTGCCGCACTTAGATGCCCTACGGGGCTATTGGAGAAGGTGGAGTAAGTTAGCTTATTTTAGAGTGTGGAATCTTCTACGCATTTGAGCCAATGTGGAGATTTGTTATAGGTTGCATCAAATACTCAAATTTACATTGCTTTGGGAGTTCCTTTTCAGCTTGGTTTGTTTTGATTAAAAGTACTACTTACATTAGACTTTGTACAACCAAGCATATTAAAGGTTTATTTCTACTTGGACTCTTGTTGGTTTTTAAGATATGTGGACTTCTATTCCAATTAGAACTCTTATTTCTTAGAAAGCAAGGAGTTGGGATCTTCAAGGCTATATAAGAACAATCTTTCAAGCCAATTAGATATATCAATGAAGAAATTTTCTAAATAAACCTATTCATTTTTTTTAAATCGACCCCTTGAGTTTTTTTTGCAAAAATTGACCCATTTTGTGTTAATCCGGTTTCTAAATAGTCGGGGTTGTCAACCCTGACTATTTAAGAGGTTGTAAAATCCTAATTACAATCCTAAACCTAACATTTTATGTACTAAATAGTCAGGGTTGGCAACCCCCGACTATTTAGAAACCGGATTAAAAAAAATAGGTCGATTTTTATATAAAAAAAACTCAATTGGGTCAATTTTTTAAAAAAAAAGTGATTGGGTTTGTTTAGAAAATTTCTTCATTTATTAATCTTCACAGCACCAATCAAGAAGAGTGAGTTCTTTTGTGAAGCCTAATTGATATATTTCTCATTTGTTCCTTTAGTTGAGAGTTGTATTAGGCTTTTGGGTTGTTATTTAGGATTTAGTGATTGAGAGATCCACTTTGTATTCCTCACAATTTAATAAAGTTCTCTTCCTTCGCCCGTGGACGTAGGCTACAAGCCCATGTATATATTTGTGTTCGTGTATTCTTGATATTTTTTGTGCTCTCGTGTGATTGATATTAGTTTATCCTAGGAATTTGTCATAACAATGCTCACCTCAAGAAGAAGCTCAAGAAGGTTGGGAATATCATTGGCAACTCATCATATCCATAAAGTCCAATCGGAAAGAAGACTTCTAATCGGCATGCAAATGGCCAAGCACGCTCTTTGTGGCGCGCTATCCATTGAGAAGAAGCCTGACTCTTCAACCAAACCCAATAAAATTCCAGCGTCATCATCATCAGCATCCACAATAACAAGCCCATCATGTCGTTCTATGAAGTTGCCACGTTTAATTAATTAGTCAGTTTTGAATTATATAAGGGAGGAGGTAGGATGATAATAAGGTAATTATTCATTTATGGTTAGTCTAAATCTAACCATAACTTAGGGTTTTTTGCACTTAAGTTGACAGAAGGACTAATATCAAAAAAATCGAAGATTTTGAGGACTAATATCCAAATATCAATGATGTAAGGGACTAACATCGGAAAAAAAACCTTTATTTAAATATATTAATTAATAGGAATTGTGGGGATGGTTTATATGATCACACAGTCAATTATGTCCGTGTTTGGACGAATTCGTTGAAGGTTGATGAAGGGGCCGCTTTCTTTACTGACTTTGTATCTAGTTCTTGAATTGGGGTATCTGAAAAACCTGCACAAATAGAAATTCGTAAGAGCGTGGGGTTTGGTTCCCCCATTGTACCTCCGACGATCAAGTTAAATGATGAACTTGAGTGGGGCAAATAAGAACTCAGAGTTCTTGTGCAGGTGATTGCTTAAGGCTTAGATTTAGAAATTAAAATTTCAGCCCTTTGTAAGGTAGAATGGTACATGTATATATACCTAGGGTATAATGGTAGATTGGTCACTTCGGCCGACTGCAGGAAGGTGGTGGCAAAGTGTGGGCTAGCAACTGCATCAGCACTTACTTTACAGGTGTCAGCCGACGAGTGGGGGATTGATCACTTCAGCATTAAATAAGAAGAGACTGGTTGTGTGGCAGGGCCTACGTGGTCCGATAAGTTATGAAGAATATCTGGTCCAGAGTCATAATGGCACATGCCAAGCATTAAATGCGACGTTGACACGTTTTCATAGGGGGAGAAGCTCGAGACGAAAACAATCATTTAGCTTCGCCAAAAAGTAATGCCTTTCGAGTCGACTTTGCAAAGCGTCTGACAAGTAGTCGACTGGGCTCATGGCAAGTTGTCTTCAATAGAAGTGGACGACAGACACCGCCTATCGTGTCGACACACAGCGCCTTTCGTGTCGACACTGAGGGGTGTCGTCTCGTCAGGTCGACTGAGTTGTCGGCCCTAATTGGCTCTGGCCGGCAAGTTGCATAGCGTGTAGAAATACACTTGTCAGCCACTTGGTATTGAGTTACATTTTGACGAAATGGGAACACCATAACAAATTGTATTAAGGTTTTCGCATAAACCATCTTTAAAGCAGGATGATTTAAATGGATACTCACCTCCCAATTTCAATTAATACAAAACCCACATTTAAAGGGAGGTCTTATTGTAATCAACCAATGTGAGTTATTTTCTATTGGAATTACGACTAACATACATTTTTAAAAATACACAAGTTTGACATGCAAAATGTCTTCTTAATCAAATCTAGTGTATGGCACATGTGCTTTTAAGAATTTTTAAATTCGATGATATTTCATTAGAAAATAAATCAATGTATTGATTGCAATTAAAACCCTCTTTAAAGATGATTTATATATTAATCAAAATGTAAATGCGATTTTTTATAATTAACCTATTTTAAAGTTGGTTTACGTGAGAAAATTCGTTTTGGTATTTTGATAATATATAACTTAATTAAGTGGAGTCGGTTTTTAATGTTGCTATCAAAGCCTGTGATGTAAACCTTTTTGGAAAACACTCTATTATTTAATATACTAAGTTCGAAGATTATCAAATGGTTTCGTGGTGTAGTTGGTTATCACGTCAGTCTAACACACTGAAGGTCCCCAGTTCGAGCCTGGGCGAAGCCATTTAAATTTTTTTATACATTGTTTACGCCTAACATGAGGTCCCCAGTTCGAGCCTGGGCGAAGCCATTTAAATTTTTTTATACATTGTTTATGCCTAACATGAAAAATTAGAGCTAGAACAAAAAAATATATATGCAATATTTTAATTTTTTTATACATTGTTTATGCCTAACATGAAAAATTAGAGCTAGAACAAAAAAATATATATGCAAAATTTCAATTTTTTTATACATTGTTTATGCCTAACATGAAAAATTAGAGCTAGAACAAAAAAATATATATGCAAACTAAAATATTATATCACATTAGCACTGATGGATAGCGTTGTATATGAAAACAAAAGTAGGATATTGATATTTTCCATGTAATATCCAGTTTCAAAATGATTTTTTTAAATTTGATTTTTTAAAAAAATTTGCACCAATATGCTAGTCTTATTTTGCAGCCTATGTTAGAATATAAAAATATAACTCTTAACTCTCATCAAACTTAAATTTTAGAATTCTAGTCTAATGGATATATCTTAGGAATATCAACTTATTCAAAACTAAATTAGATCTAAATCACACAAAAATATCTACATTTAAATCACAGTAAGAGGTGGGCATGGGGGGCGGACTTGACATGTGACTCGACTCAGCCGAGTTTCTTGCTAGGCTGGCTTGGACTCGGCCAAACCTAGGCCTTTATTCCCATGTTTGGAAGTCGCCCAAGCCTGACCCACGATCTGCATAGGTCTAGGCTGGATCTGGCCCTACCCAGGTGAGGGATGATTGTAAGTCAGACCGTGTTTTTTCCCCCTTTAAATACAATTGTATTAAAATTTCTATGGAATTTAGTAATAGACTAAATGGCAAAGGTGGATGAATGTATAAAGTTATAAATTCAATATTTGATGAATAAATTCTATTTTTATAACATATTTTTTCCCCTTGAGAGTAATCGTGTTAACACAAAGTTTGATTTGAACTCATGCACGCCACAAATGAAATTCTCTACCAGAGGAAAACACTACTTTTTTCATTTGTATTTGAATATTGTAAAATATGAAAAGCAAATCAACTTTGCCACAAAAGACTCAACGAAGGCAAGAAAAACAAATTTCACGGAAGACTGAGGGGTGATAACGAAATATGAAGGGAAAAAGAATTAGCAGAGAGACTTATCAAGAAAATTATTAATATTTGTTAATTTCCAAAAAAAATTTTAGAAAAATATAGACCTTTCTTCATTTGAGAGAGACAACAAACAATAACTTGTATTCAAATTCAACAATAATCATAAATAAAGACACGTTAAACACATTAAGAATAATCATAAACACATTAAAGACGTATAGATATTTGTAGAATCGGCGGAAGATTTGGACCATAACATGTTTTGGACGCAGGAACGTTTTTGGGTGCTGCACGGTCGACCGCGAACGTGCACGAAGGGGAGTAAGTCTCTGGACTTTTTGCGGTCAACCGCGAGTGGCGTGACGGTCGACCGCGAGACCCTGTAATGTATTTATGGGTTATGTCGTTTATCGCGGTCAACCGCGAGCTTCGTAGTAGTCGACCGCCAGTCGGGTCAGACCCATATTGAGGTTTCCGGTTCTGTTTGAGATTTGAGTTTGGTATAAATACCAAACACGAATTAGGGTTTCTTTGGCTTTGATTGATGATTGTTTTGGGGATATTGGAGCACAGAAAAGAGAGATCTTTCTGAGCAATTTGTTTGAGGGTTTAGTTTGAGAGATTTGAGAGACTTGTTTGAGAGGTTAGTTGAGTGATCTTGTAACCTCTACTTTGTACTCTCTTTCTCTATAGTGGAAACTCCTCCCCTTCTTGCCACGTGGACGTAGGCAATTTGCCGAACCACGTTAAACTTTTATGTTTGAGTTTGTGCCGTTATTTTTGCATTGTTTTGCCTTCTCTCGACGTTTGTTTCATTTGGTTTCTCGAAGCACATCGTTGGTTTGGTTGTTTGGCTTCCGCAGCGCACAACTAGTGGTATCAGAGCCCAACAATATTTCCTAGAATTTGTCAAAGAAACGATTGATGATATAATTTTAATGATAATTCTTCCATAACTTCATATATACATTTTCATCTACTACCTACTCTTATATACTTATAGGAGGAACAAAAGAATCACTACTCATGCTACAGTAACTACTATGTCATAGACAGTAAATTGACCCCCAGTGCATCGTAAACAGCAAATTATTATATCATAAACAGTAAATCAAATCTCCTACTATATTTCTGAAGTTACCGTTTATGCTATAGTATTTATGATTTCTAAATCAAATGCACTAAAACTTGGATCATCCTTTAAGTATAGAGGAGTACATATAATTTCTAATATTAAGCATACAATAATCAAATTAAATGTATTAAAACTTAGAGGGAGGTAAGTTCAAAATGTAATACTTAAAAAAATAGAGGGCCGTGTTTTGTACGGCGTGCACACTAGTTCTATACTTATAGGAGGATCCAAAGAATTACTGTTCATGCTACAGTGAATTACTGCGGCATGAACGGTAAACCAGACCCGACCCTCCGCACCCTAGGTTACTGTTCATGCTACAGTAATTTCCTATAGTATGAACGCTAAATTATATCCGAGCCTCTATACTTGAAGCTGCGATTCATTCTACAGTGATTATTGTATTATAAACAGTAAAGTAGATTAAATGTATTAAAACGTGTATTCTCTTTCAAGTACAGAGGAATATATATGATTTCTAAATCAAATGTATTAAAACTTTGTTTATTCTTCAAGTATATAGGAGTAGATACAATTTTTAATTTTCAGCGTACAATAATTAAATCAAATGTGTTAAAACTTAGAGGAATGCAGGTTCAAAATACGGTACTTAAAAAAACAGGGGATCATGGTTTGTACGTGGTGCACACTAGTTGTATAGATAATGACCAATTCGAGAAGGTTTGCGAATAAGGCCAAGTCCCGGCTATGTCAGAGCTACGCCAGGCCAAACGTGTCGGGCCTAACACTTTTGGTGTGTTTGGGAGTTTACTAAGGGAAGGAAAGGGAAGGTAAACAAGGGGAAGGGAAGGGAAGGAAAGGGAAGAGAATTATAATATGTTGTTTGGGAGTTGAGTAAAGTGAATGAAAGTGAAATTAATATAACTTGTTTGGGAGTAATAATGGAGGGAAGGGAAGGGAATGAAATATATGTAATTTACACAAATGACCTTATACTAATAACACATCAGCCATTTTATTTGTTTTGATGGGGGGTAAGAATGTCATTACACATTTTAAGAATGTCATTACACCTTTTACCCTCTTTTACCCTCTTCTACCGCCCGAATCGCCCCTTCCTTCCTCCTCTCTACCCTCCTTACAA
>BQKN01064140.1:256914-269351 GCA_022839385.1 Asparagus kiusianus
GTGACTTTCCTGTCATGGACTTAAACTATGGCAATACAATAGTGTTATACAATTTACAGTAATAATTGTCCTTTTATGGCATGCAAGGAAGATAAACGCAACGTCCTTCATGGAGTAATTTTCAATATCTTCACTCGTTCATTGTTGTTGTCCATGTGCGTCCTTGCCATAAGAACACACTAGCTTCCTTGACTAATTAATAATGATGACCAATTAGGGTGTTAAATGGGTAGGTTTGCATATTAAATGGGTGAGTCATAAATGGGCAGACATGTTTTGCTCATTTATGGCTCATTTAACATTTTTTAAATGGATGGGTTTTTGCCCGCCCATTTAATAAACATGCCACATATTTGCTCATTTAACTATAATAGTTATGTATATAATACTTTTGGGATGTTTTTTGTAAATTTTTAGGGGAGCTTTTTGCAAACTTTTTGGGGGGGGGTTTCGCAAATTTTTTGAGCATTTTTTTGCACACTTTTTGGACGGTTTTTACAACCTTTTGAGGGTTTTTTTGTCCAAACTTTCTAGGAGTTTTTTTGCCCAAATAGAATCCTTCGAGAATTAGAAACTAGAAATAGAATTCTTATTCAACAAATGAGTCAAAAGAATTCTATTGGCAAATATACATATGATGTATGTAGGCGTCTAAAAATACCTATAGGTATCCACACACAGCTCGAGATAGAGAGAAGGTGATGAACGCTATTATCTAAGTCTAAGAGGATTATCCGACGTCGATGAACACATGAAGCAAAATGGCAAATCGAATAGCCTATGCGCCCATCAGCTACCAAATCGGCGAACCAAGTGGCCCGCGTGCTCACCGGCCACCACCAAGTGGCCCGCACGCTCATCAGCCACCAAATCAGTGAACCAAGTGGCACGCGTGCTCACCGGCCACCACCAAGTGGTCCGCACGCTCATCAACCACCAAATCGGTGAACCAAGTGGCCCACGTGCTCATCGGCCACCACCAAGTAGCCCCCACTCTCATCAGCCACCAAATCGGCGAACCAAGTTGCCCGCATGCTCACCGGCCACCACCAAGTGATCCGCACGCTCATCAGCCACTAACTCAGCGTACAGATCAACGAAACGATGAAATACGCGTAACGACAGAACAAGTCAAAATCCGGAAGACTAAGAAAGCCGCTGGCGGCCGAGTCGCATCGAAACGACTCGGCCGAACCAGTGGTTCGGCCCATAGTGAGGTCACCAAGAGTGGCTCGGCCATGGCCGAGCCACCATTTAGTGGCTCGGCCATTGCTGAGCCACCGAGTGGCGAATCGGCCAGTTTTGACTTAAAGTTAGTTTTTTTTCAGTTTTCGCGGATTCTTTCGGGATTTCTTTATTCCTGAGCGTTCCAACTAATCTGATACTGTGGTTATTCAGTTATCAACTGAAGATAACGAGGAATCCCTCGTTCTTATCCAAATACCCGCTCCCGAAGCTTATAAAATACGAGTTCGGGTGCTCATTTCTCGAGGGCTGGACATCAAGAGGGCGAAACGCTGCCGAATTGGAGAGTGGAGCCACGAATTTACAGCAAGGGTTAATAGATCTTAGCGATCTCCTGTGCATAAAGAGTGGAGTTCAAGAGATATGAGACTCGTCCCTTATTCCTCCGGATTTAAGCTTGGTCTTAAATCTCGAGAAGAGCCGTGATCTCACTTGGTCGAGATTATCGCTGTAGCGATTACTTCCTTCGTGAAGTAAGAGCTTTGATCATCAATTTGTCAACCGGATCTAATCCATGACGGTCCATGGATATTAACGTCCCCGGCACAGACAAAGATCCCACGCAAAGCAGCGGGTGATAAACGTCTGTTATGTGTTGTTTGAAGGAATTGTAATCTTATATTTTTATTGTGTAGGAAGATCTTATAAAAAGATCGACTTTTTATTTATTTAAGTTTATTGTAACGGCTAAAATTATAATAGATTCGATGACAATGAAAACAGCAATTTCTGACCCAAACAAGCTGACGACCACAGTGGGAGTCAACAGCTTCGCTGCCGAAGCTGTCGTGCCGCAACCAAGGATCTAGATCTCGGTTGAAGAAGTGATCGAGTACAAATTCGACCAACTGAAGTTCGAGGAGTATCTATCGTCCTCCTCCTCCAGATCCTCTGCCCCTCGCAAGCGCAGGAAGATCAAGGCCCGCGTTGCCATTGAAATCTCGCATTGCATAGCCCCTCCAGCCTCCAACAAGCCCAAATCTACAGATCTGGACCCTTCCTCCGTCAAGGAGTCAATCGCAGAAGGCACGCCAACCTTATCAAAGAGGGCACGCCAAAGGCAGCGCCAACGACTTGCGCGCTGACTTATTAAATCTTTTGAGCCTGTTGACGGGATTGGCTATGAGGAGGATCAAAAATGCAGAAGGCACCGAGTGCCCCAGCAGCAAATAAATGGCTTCTCCTCCAAACCAACAACGAATGAGTGGATCCAAGTCAAACGGACCCGCTCAACCCTCAAGGAGCGCATTCAGAAGCGTCATGCCTTGATTGCGCACGCACAAATTCTCGTACAAGAAGTGCAGAAGTTGAAGCAAAAAGAGATGATCAAGAGGCCACAGAAACCACGCCAAGTCTGGAAACAAAAGTCCAAAACGGCATCGACAAAAAGTTAAACAGCGCCCGGAACTGCCAGAATACGCGAACCACCATCTGGTGGCTCGGCCAAAACCGAGCCACCAAGTGGTGGATCGGCCCAAGCCGAGCCACTAAGTGGTGGTTCGCGCCGATTCGCACCCGATTCAGTTCGGTTCGCACACGGTTCGGTCCGGTTCGCATGCGATTTGGTTTGGTTCACACGCGGTTCGGTTTGGTTCGCACTCGGTTCACCCCCCGTAGTCCCGTTTAAGCCTCCGACAGCCCCTGTTTCTATCCCGATTAATTCCGCACTTCTAGTGAAGCCTCACGATCATGGAGACTTGTCATATTTTAAGATAAGGATGACGGATCGCCTGGGTCCTTTGCACGAGAATCGAGGTAAAGTTTCGATCAAAGAACGCTTGGGTCCGGTGATTGAACCCCGAGCAACCACTCGAGCTGGGGGTCGCACACACCCTCGCAACAAGCCAGAGCCTTCCTATGATGGGAAAATCCCTGCACTTGACTGCCTCGGATGACGAATTGAAATCCAAGAGCCCGTCAAGAGTTCACGCTCCCAAAAGCACGACTCTAAGCGCGTGACTCTTGAGGACGTTAACAAGGCATCGAGTCCTCAGAAGGAAACGTATTCGTCAGACGATGATGTTATACCTGATGAGTCATGCCAACACACGATAGGTTGCTCCGGTCTTCAGACCGATGAGTTGTACTATCGGGCTGGGGGTACGAACAGATCTCGAAAGAGAAGTACTCGAGAAACAGAATCTCACTGCCCGTGCGTCAGACTTATCAGGGCAGTGTTATCAGAATGTAGCTTCCCTAGGACCGCTCCGCAAAGGGTCTTGGTATTCGAGAGGATCTTCAACAGAATGGCTAAGTCTAAACCAACGTGTCTCCGTAAGAAGCGATCGACTGTTCATGGTGACGAACTTTCAGAAGTCACAATTAACATGGCTGATAAGGAAAAGTCGATTCGACCTTCTAGTTCTGACCCCCTCGTATCGCATCGTCTGACTCGGCTATGCGCAGGGGCCACTAGACGCAGGGACTACCAGAGAATGTAGAGAGGGTTATCCTCAGATGATGAAGCATCAGATGCTAACTCAGCAATCGCTTCTGATAGTACGGTATCCAGTCCGGGACAATCCTGCGAAGTGTTTATGATTAACACCGAGGAAGTAGCTAAAATGATTGAGGATGCCCTAGCCAAGCAGAAGCAAGCATTCAAGTTCGAAATAAAAATGGTTATGCTACGGATGAGGGAAGAGCATGACCAATAAATTCGGGTTCTGTCCAATCAGTTCGGTGAATCCAGCCATCGCAACCTTGCTGACCAAGCATGTAGCGATTCAGATGTGGATGAACGTCTCAATAATGAGAACCCTCCCGTTGATCAGAACACTGGGGGTGGTCCTACTAAAGACAATAATACCAGGGGTGGTCCCACCAATGATGACAACACTAGGGGTGGCCCCGTTTTTCCTCTTACAAATCGTCTGAAGCATGATACGGATGAGGAGGAAAAGATGAAGGATCTCGAGAGAAAAGTCAACGCTCTGATGTCTGATCGAGAGGTAAAGAAGACCGGGGTTCCGTGTCCTTACCCAAGAAAGTGGGATTCGATCTCGTACCCGACGAAGTTCAACCTGATCAGCTTCACGCCATTCGACAGGAAAGACTCCCCTACTCAACATCTGATCTACTTCAAGTCTCACTTGGGAATAATCTCCGGCAATGAAGCCTTGATGGTTCGGTCATTCATCGGTACCCTTCATGGGTCTACCTTTGATTGGTACCACCGTCTCAAGTCTGGAAGTATCAAAAGCTGGAACGATATGGAGAGCTCATTCCTTGGTAACTTTTTTGACGACGACGCCGAGATATCCATCAGGACACTCTTTGAGGAGAAACAGGAAGACAAAGAAATGGTCGATGACTTTATCAAACGTTTCCGAAATAAAACGATGAACTGTCGAGATCCGATCATGGAGGACTTCATCCTCCAAACATGTCATAACAACCTCTCTATTGAGATATTGGAAGTTATGGGATTCGCACCGTCCAACACATGGAAAGAGTTAAAGACTTGTGGAGAGCGGGCCGAACGCTTCCTCCGAAGGAAGAAAGCCGAGAGGAGCCAACCGACGGCTAATCCTCCGAACTTGAACTTCGCCTCCCGTGATAAGGGCAAGGTACCTGTAGCTGCTGTTAATGCTAATCAAACGTTATAACAGCAATCCCGAAGATAGCAAAAGGCTTCAGACTCGAAACTCCAAAAAGAGTACTCCTTCAAGGACGAAGATGTTGCAGCTATTTTCGAGTCCCTCCTTAAAAATAACACGATCAAGCTACCACCTATCCCAAATCAGGAGGAAGCTGACAACATCACGGATCCAAAGTACTATGTGTACCATAGGAGGGTCCTTCATCCCATCAAGGATTGCTTTGCTCTCAAAAATAGCATCCAAATCTTGGTTGACGTTGGCGTTATAACGCTGGGATAAGCCAAGTAAGAATGGCAACACTCCGAAGAGGATACGAGTATAAACTGCTTCTCAATACTCCAATAGGTATATGAGTCTAAACTGTCTCCTACCTTTGACAAGAAGTTCCTGGAGAATTTTTATACGTAATATTCTTAAGGATAACTTAGTCATTTAACTGAGTACAATGTCAGACCCAGTTCCACAAAGGAAGCTGGGGGTGGATGATTCATGTAATGGGAAGTTCCCGAAAGAATGCTACATGTAATTTTCTTAGGGATAACCCGATCATTATGAACAAAGTGATAAATACTAAACCCCCACTATGATTTCCGAACACTCTTTTGCTGAGGCGAGATTCGATCACTTCGTTGGATCAATTTTCCCTCACAAAACTCTCATTGGTGTTCGACGACTCACAATCTTCCACCATAAAATCCCTCACTGATCAAATTAATTGACAGTGGGTCCACTAAAATTCTTTCCGAATTAATCCATTCAAACTTCCGCTACGTTCGTGCACTCAACACTTTCATGGTTAGAATCCGGATATAATACTTAGAATTTTGATCTGTCAATCCTTAACAAATTGTCAAACCCCTTCGTGTTAAGTCCTTATCACTTGACATCAAGAATCCCTACTGAGTGATTTGTACAAGTTAACACTCTTACTGTGATTTGTACTCTCACTCCCACTGTCCACTTGGTCAAACATTCCTACAGTTAGGATCACAGTCAAAATCCCCTCTCGATTTCTTCAATGAACGAGAGGTTCACAAATCGAGTGATCAAACCTATAAAAGTTAGGATTATCTCACACTCCCACTCTCATTTGGTTAAACCTTCCTATAGTTAGGACCAAAACCAAAATCCTCTCTCGATTCCTTCCATGAACGAGAGGTCCCCTTTTAAACCGAGTGATCAAACCTTCCTATAGTTAGGATCACCTTAAACTCCGGCTTGGTCAAACCTTCCTACAGTAAGGACCAAAACCATAATTCACTCTCGATAAATGAGAAATCCATCTTTAGTTCGGTAATCAAACCTTCCGACAATTAGGGTTATCCGAATCTTTTTGATTCTCGGAGTGGAGATCTCACTCTTAGTTTCACCTTCTCGGATTCTTGAAGTAGAAATCCCACTTTGAGTTTCCTTTTATAACTGGAGATAGAATATAAAATTCTTCCTCTTCAGCTTTGGGAGAGAGAATATAAAATTCTTCCTCTCCCGTATCGGGTTCGTCTTTGCCCCAAGAGAAGGCATCATGTTTTTAACTCCAAAAATCCGTGCCTTACACGTGCGAGAAATTTTATCCCGAATCTTAAATAGGGATAAGTCAACGCCTAACACGCGTTATCGATTTAGTTCTTCACCAATTGAAAAAGACACCAGAATCCAAGTCTGGGGCATTTCATCTCGAAGCCTAAGTAGGGATGAGTCAGTGCTTAACCCGCGTTGTTGGGTGGTTCGTTCTCGTAAAAACGATCGAGTCTACGTATTCAGTATCGTAGCAACAAAAATCCATACCTTTTATACGTGGGGAATTTTATCCCGAATCCTGAGCAGGGATAAATCAATGCCTAACATGCGTTGCCGGTTAGTTCTTAACCGTAAAAAGAACAAAAGACCACATATTCGACATTGTGGTAGGTTGTTATTCATAACGCCAAAATCTATGCTTCACACGCACGAGGAATTTTATCCCGAACCCTGAGCAGGGATAAGTCAACACCTAACACGTGTTGCCGGTTTAGTCTTTCACCGATTGAAGAAGACATCAGAATCCAAGTCTGGGGACATTTATCCCGAGTCCTAAGAAGGGATAAGTCATCACCTAACATGTGTTGCTGGGTAGTCTATTCCTGTAAGAAAGATGAGGTCTACGTATTCAATATCATAGCACTAAGAGATTTAATTCTATTAGCACAACGTCACATGCAGAACTGACTTAAACAATCTGCTTGCTAGCCCGATTCAAATAGTAATCGGTAAAGGTACATTAAATCCGTTAAAGGCTGAGAATTTGCCAAAAATTCTAAGTCTATGTCTAACACACGTTGCCGGATAGTCTATTCCCATGAGAAAGACGAAGTCTACGTATTCAATATCATAGCACTAAAAAAGTTAACTCTTTTAGCATAACGTTACATGCGAAACGGACTTAAACAATTTGCATGCTAGCCCGACTCAAACGGTAGTCGGTAAAGGCTCATCAAACCCGTTGATGGTTGAGGGTTTGCTAAAAATCTTATAAATACAAGAGTCATTGACGCACCGGCTCCGTTAGTTGGTCTCGTGACTTGAGCATCCAACAACATCAGGATAAGATCCATACATACAGATAAAACAACTTTAATAGTTGGTTCTGCAGCCCAAAATTTAGGACCATCATGCTCCAATGCCTTAAGAGGTTAAACTGTGTAGACTTTAGCAAACATACGAGTATAAACTGTGTTAACACCGGTCAGCACGTTGTGATGAAAGTCAACGTCGATCGATACAAAACCCTAAGGCTAATGCCGATCAACGCGTAGCCCTAGGTCAACGTCGGTCAACGTATTGCGACGAAGATAATCAGTTCAAAATCAACTCAATGACACGAGCCAAAACTAACTCACCAATTTTGATTCAAGATTTTGACAACGGTCAAACGATAAATGTAGCGTCGGAAGAACTTCATCTATTCGACAAAACACTGAATAGACTGAAGGTTGAAGAAGTCAAGAATTAAAGTAGTTCACAGGTCCTTCGATACCAACCGAAGGTGGGGGCCTATCATATCCAAAGCATCTCAGACTCCTCTATAAAAGAATAAGTTTGAAATACTTTGGATGGGGTATCTGTAAGCATCTAAAAATACCTATAGGTATCCACACAACTCGAGACAGAGAGAAGGTGATGAACGCCATTATCTAAGTCTAAGAGGATTATCCGACGCTGATGAACACATGAAGCGAAATGACGAATCAAATAGCCTATGCACTCATCAGCCACTAAATTGGCGAACCAAGTGGCCCACGTGCTCACCGGCCACCACCAAGTGGCCCACACGCTCATCAGCCACCAAATCGATGAACCAAATGACCCGCGTGCTCACCGGCCACCACCAAGTGGCCTGCACGCTCATCAACCACCAAATCGGTAAACTAAGTGGCCCGTGTGCTCACCGGCCACCACCAAGTAGCCCGCACACTCATCAGCCACCAAATCTGCGAACCAAGTGGCCCGCGTGCTCACCGGCCACCACCAAGTGGTCCGCACGCTCATCAGCCACCAACTCAGCGTACAGATCAACGAAACAAGAAATACGTGTAACGACAGAATAAGTCAGAATCCGAAAGATTAAGAAAGCTGCTAGCGGCCGAGTCACATCAAAACAACTCGGCCGAACAAATGGTTCGGCCCCCAGCCAGGTCACCAAGTGTGGCTCGGCCATTGCCGAGCCACCGAGTGGCGAATGGCCAGTTTTGATTTAAAGTCAGTTTTTTCGGTTTTCGCGAATTTTTTTAGGATTTGTTTGTTCCTAAGCATCCCAACTGATCTGATACTATAGTTATTCAGTTATCAACTGAAGATAAGTAGGAATCCCTCATTTTTATCCAAATACCCACTGCCGAAGCTTATAAATACGAGCTCAGGTGCTCATTTCTCGAGGGCTGGACATCAAGAGGGCGAAACGCTGCCGAATTAGAGAGTGGAGCCACGAATTTATAGCAAAGGTTAGCAGATCTTGGCGATCTCCTGTGCATAAAGAGTGGAGTTCGAGAGATCTGAGACACGTCCCCTATTCCTTCGGATTTAAGATTGGTCTTAAATCTCGAGAAGAGCCGTGATCTCGCTTGGTCGAGATCATTGCTGTAGCGATTACTTCCTTCGTGAAGTAAGGGCTTTGATCATCAATCTGTCAATTGGATCTGATCTGCGGCGGTCTATGGATATTAACGTCCCCGGCACAGACAAGGATCCCACGCAAAGCAGCGGGTGATAAACATCCGTTGTGTGTTGTTTGAAGGAATTGTAATCTTATATTTTCATTGTGTAGGAAAATCTTATAAAAAGATCGACTTTTTATTTATTTGAGTTTATTGTAACGACTAAAGTTGTAATAGATTCGATGACAATGAAAATAGCAATTTTTGACTCAAACAATGTATAAGATCAATAACATGGTATAAATGCCATCATAACTATTAGCAACACGATCACGATTAGTAAGGACAATCTACTTAATTACTTCATAAACTAGAAGAGTAGTAAGTTCGTCTATAAACAAAATAGTAGCACAACCATAGTCCACTTGTTTCCCATCTTTCAAATGTTCAGACATGAACAAGATCATGACAGAAGAAAGAAAAGACCAGGAAACAAACATAACACTCAGTTGGACTTAATAGCAACATTAAGAGTACTGGAGCAAGCCTCATACATGCATCTTGATAGCAAGGGTTAGAATCCGAAATCACCATAGGGACTTCAATATTTCCCCTCCATCAATCATCCATAGAACTAGTTAATTTTACCACAAACATATGATAATTGTTAATCCCAATTCAATGATGGCTGAAACACTGGACAAGTAAAAGAACCAATCTTCACTGTCTCTGCAACACTAATTGCTGGTGAGTGCGTAGTAGTCTGCTGAAAAACTACAGTTAAAACTGTAAGAGAAAGAACCACACCAATCAAACTTACAATCAAAAGCCTCTTCCTCCCAGTTCAATCAATGAAGAAAATACTAACAATTGATCCAACTACATTTAGCCCAGAAGTAACAAGGGAGAGAGCAAGTGCAGTTTGGTTGTAAGCAAAGCCAGTAAGTTGAACTACAGCATTAGAAAAGCAAGCTTATGATGTACACTAATTTCATGGTTTCGGTTTTTCTAACAAGTAAATTTGGATAAATTTATAAAAAAAATGTTGAGTTTATTGTTTTTATAAATAAGTGCAGGCCTCACACATTTGCAAAATTAACCTCAGATTTCCAAACCAAAAACCAAAAGGAAAAAAATAAAATTAACCTCAAATTTCCTAATCAAATCCATGATTGAAAATCTTACCTTAGTCACTTTCGGCTTTCGATTCAGAAACCTCTAGATTACTGAAATCATGTACTAATAAATTTTCTTCTTCAATGTCTATCAAAGTTGTATTTAATAAGAAAATATAATATTAATATTATGTAATAAAATATATAGTCCACAACAATACAAAAAATCAATAAAAAGAAGAAGACATCTCACAAGGAATCCCGTCTAATCAAGAACCAGTACAAATTTGAGCTTTAACATTCTCTGGAAGAAGACGATTTTGATACTTGTCAAGCACATGACCCGCAATGCTGAAAGCCGATTCAGAAGCCACCGAAGTGATAGGAATACTCAATATATCTCGAGCCATCATCGACAACTGAGGACGCTTCTCGCATTCACTTTTCCAATACTCGAGAACATTCAAATGATCATTTTTCTTCCAACTGACTAATTTTTCATCTAGATACTCTTCTAACAGAGACTTGGACTCCCTGAGTGAATATAGTTGACTCTCAAACTATTCAAACTCAACCATCTCATCATTAGGAACATCTCCTAAGTTCTCTTCACGACTGCTCTCAGCTACAGATGTACCTAGAGATGCTCGCTCATATTCTTTATAAATACTTCTCAGTTTCTCTAAGATAATCAACACATAACCAAAACTAACTCCTAATTTCTCAAAACAAAATTCTACATACTTCACCTTGTATCGATGATCCAAAATGACTGCAAATGATAAAATAACATTGTAATATTCCCAATTTTTATCAAATTTTATTTTCATATCATTTGCCATGGATTTTATATCTTGATCATCACTTTTCATCTCCTCCATTATGTATTTTTGAATCTTAAACACTCCACCAAAATATAAGTTGGCAGTTAGATATTTACTTCTAGAAAAAAGAGCGTACACTTCATAGAAAGGTTTTAACAACTTTGTAATTTTTTTCAACCTTTACCATTCTTCACTTGATGGCTAAAAAGTGAAATTTGGATCAATCAACTCCAAGTGCTCAAATACCCGACGAAAGTTCACAACACTCTCCAACATTAAAACATAGAATTCCACCTGTTGGACATATCCTGCTAAATTTTTTTCACTTTACCTGAACAAGTTTGTGCAATGCACTATGCAAACTTTTTTTTCTTCTAGGAGGACTCTTCATATACTTGATGCATTCTCTTATCTTAGACAATGATTTATCGATAACCTTTAGCCCATCTTGTATAACAATATTTAGAATATGAACACAACACAGCACATGCAAAAAATCACCATTACTAACAAAATGGTCTTCTAAAACTGGATGGTCTTTTAAAATTCTCATGAAAGCATCATTATATGCTGCATTGTCCAAAGTAACAGTAAAAATTATTTTTTCAATACCTCAATCCTTCAACAAATAAAACAGCTTCTCTACTGGAATTGCTCCACTATATGAGGGTGGAACATGAGATAGAGCTAATATCATATTCTACAATATCCAACAGTCATCAACATAATGTACGGTGAGAGACATATAGTAATCGGAGGTGGAAGAGGTCCATAAATCTGTGGTTAGACAAATTCTACTAGAAACTAGCTTTAAAGTCTGTTTAAGATTTTCTCTCTCTTTCTTGTACAACTTGACCAAATCTGTTTTAGTAGTGTTCCTAGAAATATGCTTGACTTCAGAATTTAAAAAAAAAATGCAACTCACGGTTTCCTTGATGTTCGACAAAAGTGAATGGATAACCATGAAATGCAATTACTCTAGCAAGCATTTCTCTATATTTTTCTTGCCATATTTTTCCTTGAAGAATCAGCCTCATCTAAATTCCTTTTCGGACAAGAATCCATATGCCTCATCATTGTCTTAGTGCCATGACTACCAACATAAATATGTTTACACATATTACATTGAACTTTAGTTTTCTCATCATTATCGATAGGTAACTTTGTAAATTGAGCCCAAACTTTTGATTTTTGTCTTTTTTTATATTTAGAAGTACTCTCATCATCACTGTTTGCGGTGAAAGTTGCTGTCTTCATTGCTATCGAATCTATTATAACTTTAGTCGTTACAATAAACTCGAATAAAATAAAAAGTTGATCTTTTTATAAGATCTCCTTACACAATGAAAATAAAACAAGTTTACAACTTTGTCAAACAAACGCAGAGATCGTTTACCGGTCTTCTGCTTGCGTGGGATCTTTGCCTGTGCCGGGGTTTATCCGTGGACCACCGTCGATCAGATCTGATTGCTGGAAAATTGGGCAGAGCTTCGTCTATCCGCGAAGGGATCGAGCAAACTG
>BQKN01064140.1:317812-335987 GCA_022839385.1 Asparagus kiusianus
GTGAACAGCGAGGTGTCTCACCCGCGAGACACCAAATGGTGTCTCACCGGCACGAGTGTGTCTCGTGCGGGCTTCGAGATAGACGACGAGATTTTTCAGATGCGATTTTTTGGCCTGTTTTCGGGTCTAATTCTTTGGGTATTAACAGGAACTCGTTCCTAGGGTTTTCTGAGGTTTTAGACGGCTGCAGATAGAGTTTTTAGATCTAAAAAGGTGAGATTTTGAGGAGAGAAAAGAGAGAGAACTTGGAGCGATTGTACAAGAAAGATGTTAGTTTTCTTGGGTAAAATCGAATCCTCTTCTCTTTGGGACGAGCTTGCTGGTTGTGCAAGTCGTTAGTGTTCTCCTTCATAGTGGAATCTTTATTCACCCCTCCCTGTGGACGTAGGCAAATTTGCCGAACTACGTAAATCTCGTGTTTTTATTGTTTTCTGTATGTTGGCTATTGCTTGTTAGTTTTCTCGATATTCAGACCTAGATCTAATATTGAGAAGAGTGTATATCTCACCTTGCTGAGATATATTACTTATGTTCTTGTTTCCATCACGAAACAGGAACATCGAGATTGGCTTGTGTTTTGTGAAAATAAAAGTCAGGGCTTTCTCTTAAGGCGATTCACTATCGCAGCGAGGTGGGCGTGTCGGCCCCCAAACAAGTGGTATCAGAGCCCTTTGATCAGATTGGTGGTGGTAGAACTTCCGATTTGAGGTGGTGCTTGGTTATTGTATGGTGCACATAAGGTATTTATTGAAATTCCTAAGAGAAGCGGATTTACTAAAACAAGCGGAGAATGACGTAAAACAGTCAAAGTGAGAAGTCTGAGATTGAAAAGTTCATAGAAAGAATGATTTTTCTATTGGAGGATGCAAATAAAAAACTCGTTGATTTCACAAAAATTGCACAAGGCTTTGGTAGGAAAAGAAAAGAAGTACAAAGATATGTTAGATGAGGATTGGCAAGAGTTAGATATCGAAGCACGAGTGTCGATTATTCTATGCCTTGAGAGGGATGTAGCTTTCTTAGTGGATGGAGAGTAAACGACTGCGGGTGTGTGGTCAAAGTTAGAGAGTACCTACATAACAAAAAGTCTAACAAATCGAATCTACTTGAAGTTCAAATTGTATACTTGCAAGATGGAAGAAGGATCATCAATCCGGAAATATATCAACAAGTTCGATAGGATCATATCGGATTTGAAGGACATTAATATGACAGTAAAAGAAGAGGATCAAGCACTTCTGCTACTTCTTTCTTTACCGAAGTCTTATGAAAACCTGATACAAACATTAATGCTTGTGAGTGACAATTTAAAGATGGATGAGACTAGAATGGCGCTTCTAACGGATGATCTTCAGAAAATTTCAACTAGTGATAATGGCCACTAGTGGTAACAAGGAGCAAGCACATGGATTGTTTGTAAGAAGAAGGAGCAATGAGCGAGGAAAATGCAAGGGATGAAAGTCTAGATCGAAATCAAGAGCTCTTGCAGGAAGATCGTGTTTCAAATACGGTGAGATTGAGCATTTCAAGGTGGGAAGAAGAACAACAATAAGACCGAGAGAAGAGAAGGCAAGGAAGATGCAAGTTATGTCTCGGAGGAAGGGAGCAAAAAAGAATGTTACAGCGTTACGTGTGGTGAAAATACCTCCGATAAGTGGATTCTTGATTCATGTTTCTCTTATCATATGTTCCCAAATAGGAAGTAATTTACTGTCTATAGAAGCATTGATGGTGGAACCATATTGATGGGGAATAACTATGCTTGTAAAACTATAGGGCTTGGTGATATCAAAATCAAGATGCATGATGGAGTGATCAAAATCCTGACGGATGTGAGGCATGTTCCCGACTTGCAGAAGAATCTTATCTCAGTTGGTGCTTTGGACTCCGGTGGCTACAAGATAGTTACAGAGAATGGAGAAAAGAAGGCTGTTCGAGGTTCCTTAGTAGCGATGAAGGGCATTCATTACGGTAATCTATATACTCTCTCGGGTACGACAGTGACATAAAATGCAGCGGTTAGAACTCATGGAAGTGATGGAGACCTATGTGAGCACACTCGGTTATGGAATAGGCAGCTTAGGCATATGCCAGAGAAGGGTCTAGATCTGCTTGGTAAGAAAGGTTTGTTGAAGAATATGAAGAAACCTTGCAGGATTTTTGTGAGGATTGTGTGTACGGAAAGACGCACAAGGTCTAGTTATTAAAAAGCAAGCACAAGAGAAGAGGTATATTAGACTATGTGCATACAAATGTTTGGGGTTTGGCTCTAACAATTTTCAAGGGTGGTTCTAGGTA
This sequence comes from Asparagus kiusianus, assembly GCA_022839385.1. Taxonomy (NCBI): domain Eukaryota; kingdom Viridiplantae; phylum Streptophyta; class Magnoliopsida; order Asparagales; family Asparagaceae; genus Asparagus; species Asparagus kiusianus. The sequence continues at coordinate 320,111 of BQKN01064140.1, forward strand.
TTTTATCTCATTTATAGATGATCATTCTAGGTATGCTTGGGTTTATTTTCTTAAGCATAAGAATGAGGTATTCGAGACATTCAAGAAGTGGAAAGCAATGATTGAGAATAGAACAAGCAGAAACTTAAAGATATTGAGATCTAATAACGATATAGAGTATACAGATGGTGCTTTCAAGAAGTTCTGTGATCAGGAGGGTATTGCTGACACTAGACAGTTAGGTCTACACCACAGAAGAATGGAGTCGCAGAGAGACCGAATTGTATATTATGGGATAAAGCAATGAGTATGCGATCATATGCTGGTTTGGACAATGAATGATGGGCAAAAGTGGTTGCTACAACTTATTACATAGTGAATCGTTCTTCACATTTGACATTAGATGGTGATGTACCCTATCAGGTATGGTTAGGGGAGCATGCAGATTACGATAGGCTTAGGATTTTTGGATGTACAACCTACTATCACATTAATGAGGGAAAACTTGACACGAGGGTCAAGAAGGTAATATTCTTGGGATATGCAAAGGGCGTAAAAGGATATCACCTTTGGTGTACAAAAAAAATTCCAAGTTCATGATCAGCAGAGATGTTACATTTGATGAGAAATCCATGATAGCTTTATCAAAAGTTAGGGTGCCTGAGGATGATGGTGTTGAGACTGTTGGGACCTCAAAATCCCAGGTAATTGAGATAGAACCTAAAGACCAACCAGGTTTTAATCGTGTTCAAGAGGAGAATCATGGAGACACTCAAGAAAGGAGTGATGATGAGCTTGAACAGGAGAAGGTTCAGCAAGAAAATATACAGACACTACAACAACAATAATAACTCAAAGACAATTTGGCTTCCACTATGCCAAGGCAAGCATACAAGTAGTTCAGAAGCTGGGGGTCAGATTAGCCTCTGAAGCACTATGTGCATGTAAATTTGGTTGAGTACGCACTCTTAGTGGAGGATAATGAGCTGGTCACATTCAAAGAAGCTATTCGGGGCAGGGATAGTGAGAGTTGGTTGGTTGCGATGGAGGAAGAGATGAAATCTCTCCGGAAGAACCAATATGGGAGGTAGTCTCATTTTCCGTAGGGAGGAAAGTTATTGGTTGTAAGTGAGTGTACAAGAGAAAGGAGGATCTTTCCGAGCTTGGCGGTATAAGGTACAAGGGTAGCCTAGTGGCTAAGGGGTTTGCACAAAGAGAGGGTGTGGATTACAATAAGATTTTTCTCCGGTGGTGTAACACACTTTTATTCGGGTGCTATTGAGTATTGTTGCTCATAGTGATCTTGAGCTGGAACAACTCGATGTCAAAAAAGCCTTCTTGCATAGAGATTTGGAGGAGGAAATCTATATGCATCAGCCTGAGAGTTACAAGGTTGAGGATAAGGAGAGTCATGTATGTCGCTTGAGAAAATCACTTTATGGATTGAAACAATCTCCCCGACAGTGGTACAAGAGATTTGACTCATTCATACTAAAACATGGGTTCTCCAGAAGCGATTATGACTGTTGTGTCTACATTCAGAAGCTTCATGGATGTGATTATATCTATCTTCTTTTATATGTGAATGACATGCTTATTGCTTCGAGAAGCAAGGTAGAGATTGATAGGTTTAAATCTTAACTTGGTAAAGAGTTTGAGATAAAGGACATGAGCACTGCTAAGAAAATATTGGGTATGGAGATTAGAAGAGAACGGGCAAATCAGATTGTTCTTGAGTCAGAAGAGCTACATTGAGCTGGTTATCGTAAAGTTTGGGATGCAAAGTGCTAAGTTAGTGGTGACTCCATTGGCCTTATAATCCAGGCTCTCAGAAAAAAAATATCTTCCACTACAGCGAAAGAAAAGATACACATAGAGCGTGTATCTTATGCTAGTGCAGTTAGTAGTTTGATATACGCAATAGTGTGTACACGTCCAGATATTTTAGAGGCGGTCAGTGTTGTCAGTAGGTTCACGGTGAATCCGAGAAAGGCACATTAGGAAGCAGTAAAATGGGTCATGAGGTACTTGAAGGGTACCGTTGATACATGCTTGTGTTTTGGTGGAGATACGTATCAGATTGATGGGTTTGTGGACTCAGATTATGCGGACGATCTAGACAGACGACAATCTACTACTGGTTATGTGTTCAAAATACATGGTGTTGCAGTTAGTTAGCGATCGATATTACAAGTTACAATGACACTTTCTACTATAGAGGCTGAGTACATGGCCATGACTGAGGGAGTGAATGAAGCATTGTGGTTGTGGGTTTTCTAGATGATTTGGGGGTTAAGCAGGATTGTGTGAACTTGTGGCGCGATAGTCAGAATGCGATTCATTTGGCTAAGAATCAAGTTCATCATGCTCATACCATTCATATCAACGTCAGGTATCATTTTGTGCGAGATGTCATAGAAGAAGGTGCTATTTCACGCATGAAGGTACATACAAATGAGAATCTCACAGACATGTTGACCAAGGTGGTGACATGTAGCAAGTTTCAGCATTGCTTGGACTTGCTTCATATCAGCCTGTGTTGATCTATCTAAGAGGGCATGGCCCTTCGGGGCGGTGATGGGGTGAGGTGGAGACTATATGGAGACTATTTAGAACTACGGTTATCTTGATCCCGGTCAGAGGGTACATAGGCAGCCATGATATAATGGTGCAGCTGGTTTTGGTCTAGTTTGGTATTTCATACCTCTCTTGTGATGCTCGCAGCATTCTTCTGGTGTTCATCCAAAATTTAAGGTTTATCAAATGATGTACGAGGTGAAGAATTGTGAACAACGGGGAGCCTCGCCCGCCAGACACCAAAAGGTGTCTCGTCGGCGCGAGTGTGTCTCACGCGCGAGACACGCGCGGGATCCGAGACAGCCGACGGGATTTTTCAGATACGATTTTTTGGGTCTGTTTTCGGGTCTAATTCTTTGGGTATAAATAGGAACTCGTTGCTAGGGTTTCCTAGAGGGTTTTCTGAGGTTTTAGGCGACTGCAGAGAGAGTTTTTCAGATCTAAAAAGATGAGATATTGAGGAGAGAAAAGAGAGAGAACTTGGAGCGATTGTACAAGAAAAAGGTCAGTTTTCTTGGGTAAAATCGAAGCCTCTTCTCTTGGGAGGAGCTTGCTGGTTGTGCAAGTCGTCGGTGTTCTCATTCATAGTGGAATCTCCCTTCACCCCATCTGTAGGCATCGAAAATCGCCTATAGGTCTCCACGAACAGCTCAGTATTAAGGAACGACAATGAACGTCACTATCTGGTTCACAGGAGTTCGATTGACGTTGGTGAACGCTTGAAGTGAATCGACAAACTACATGAGCTGACAGAATTTCGGAATAACGAAGGCACAGGCTAATCGAGAGCCCCGTGATGTTTACAAAAGGAACAACACCCTTCATGTCTCGTTCATTCTACAGATAATCCAACCATTGGAGCTGATAGAACTCTTCGTCAGACTTCCAACGCATTTGGAATCACTCAAATCCGAGTTCAGACGAAGAAGTTACAGCGAAAACGGTCAAACGGGCATTGAAAACGTCTCAAAGCTGAACTGAGGCACCTACGGTGTCTCGGCCACGCCGAGACACCCCAAGGGTGTCTCGGCTTGGGTGTCTGACTTCCTAGGGTATCTCAGCCCAGTTTGAGACGTCCTAGGGTGTCTCCAACGTGGATTTGGGCCCTTTAGGTGGTTTTAACCGCTCCGCAACCCCTCAAGCCTATAAATACAAGCCATATGCCTCATTTTTTCAGATCTGGAGTTTGGGAGAATTGGCGAAGCTTTGCCGGACTGAAGAGTGATCGAACACTTCAGCACAAGAGATCGAGAGTCCTCAGATCTGCATCACCCGTACCCGATCCTTAGGATTACCCCGTTGTGGTAATTCTAAGAAGAGCAAATATCTCGCTTTTATCGAGATAGGTGCTTCTGTTTCTAGATCTCCTCGCGGATCGACGAAGCTCTGAACCTGATCTGATCGCCAGGTAGTCCATGGATATCGACGTCCCCGTCACCGGCAAAGAATCCCACGCAAGCAAGAGACGATAAACGGATCTTGTGTTTATTTTCAAGAAAGTTGTAATTTTTATTTTCGTTATTTGAATTCATTTGTAATGTTTGAAGTTTAATAAAATCAATGATGAAGGCAACTTTTACTGAAAACAAGCTGGCGACCACAGTGGGAGTCAACAGCCTCGATGCCGAGGCTGTCGTGACGCAACCGGCATTCAAGATCCGGGTGAACGAAGAGATCGAATATGAGTTCGATCAACAGAAGTTTGAAGAGTACCTCTCTTCTTCCTCCTCTAGATCCGCCTCTACAAACAGGCGCAGGAAGATCTCCTCTTCCAAGGACGCTCGCGGGACCTCCGGCTCTAAGATCCAAGATCCCATCGCCGCTGCTGCACCCGTGCCCCGTGGCATCCCTGCGGCATCCAAAGAGGTCGAGGCAGCAGATCCAGACCTCCCCTCCGCCACGAAGGTAACTGCTGAAGGTGCTCCAACCTTGTCGGAGAGGGCGTGCCAAAGACGTCGTCAACACCTTGTGCGACAATTGGCCAAGGCCGCAGAGTCGATGGACGGGGTCCGCTACACGGAGGACCTGAAATCAAGGCAGCGCCAAGAACAACAACGGTGAACCGCCAACCTCTCCTCTAGGGCGGAGACAAACGAATGGGTCTGCGTCAAGAAGAGTCGCTCCACTCTCAAGGAGCGAATCAAGAAACGCCGCGCGTTGCTCGCACATGCGCGAGTCCTTCTGTAGAAAGCGGAAGAGATGCAGAAAGAAAAGACGGCCAAGAAGCCGCCTACGCATAAGCGGGTTTGGGTGCCGAAGACAAAACCAGCACCTAAGACAAAAGTGGACGGAATTGCCGCCCAGCCTACTTCAAATCCAGATCCCGTTTCCCCTGTCCCCACAACTCCGACGGAGGCAGGAAAGAACGTAGGTCCCACAAGATCCAGGGTTCCGTTGAAAGATCGTCTCGGCCCTTTATCAGAAGATCGAGGTAAAGCACCTGTCAAGGAGTGATTGGGACCGTTGAAAGGTTCTCAAACAACAAACCAGACTGGGGGTCGTACCAATCCCCCTCAGAAAAATAACAAAGGGAAAGCCCCTGTTACCGACCGCATTGGATTGCGGGTCGAAGTTCAAGAGCCCGTTAGGTTTTCACGCTCGCAGAAGCGTAAGCTTGAACGAGCGACTTTTGAAAACGCTAATAAAGCGTCATATCCCCAGAGGGAGGCACATTCGTCGGATGATGATGGTGTCATACCTGGGAAGTCATGCCGGCACTCTATGGGTTGCTCCAGTTATCAAACTGACGAGTTGTACTATAGAGCCGGGAATATGGATAAGTCTCGAAAGAGATACACTCAAGACACGGAGTCTCGCTGCCCGTGTGCCAACATAATCAAGGCAGTATTATCAGAATGCTGCTGTTCTAAAACCCCAAGGAGAGTCTCGGTGTTCGAAAGAATTTCCAAGCCAAGGCGTTTCCGTAAGAAGAAGTTCGTCCGCCAAGAGGACGAATACCTAGAAGTGTCTGCTAATATGGCCGGCAGAGGGAGGTCAACACGACACTTTAATCCAGATCAGCTTGCCGAAGTATCCTGGCGTATGACGCGGTTGCGATCAGGGACCAATAGGCGAAAGAATTACCAAAGGATGCAAAAGGGACTTCCTTTGGAAGAGGAGGTGTCAGATGCTGGTTCAGACTCCTGTTCGGCTATAGCGTCCGATGACACGGCTTCTAGTGTGGGACAACCCTATGAGTCACTTATGATCAGCACCGAACAAGTAACCAAGATGCTTGAAGATGCCCTGAATAAGCAGAAGGAAACTTTCAAGTTCGAGATGGAGATGGCCATGCAGCGTATGAGAGAAATGCATGACCAGCAAATCGCGGCGCTGACAACTCACCAAGGAGAACCCGGTCGTCGCAATAATCCGAATCAAGATGAGAATGAACGAGAAGGGGATAATGTCAATGTCCCTCCTGTCAACAACAATAACGAAGGTGGTCCCTTGGATGATAACGCAAAGGAGGACCACGTTACCTCTCCCCGAAGCCATGCGAAGGCAGATACGAATGAAGACAAGAAAATGAAGGATTTGGAGAGCAAAATCAACGCGTTGATGAATGCTCAAGAAGTGAAGAGGTCCGGCATACCATGTCCATACCCAAGGGAGTGAGAATCAATTCCATATCCGGCCAAGTTTAATTTAATAAACTTCACGCCGTTTGATGGAAAGGGTTCCCCTACCCAACACTTAATATATTTTAAGTCCCATTTAGGAACAATCTCCAGGAATGAACCCTTAATGGTGCGGTCATTCGTTGGGACTCTTCGCGGAGCAGCCTTCGATTGGTACCGTCGCCTCAAGTCAGGGAGTATTAGCAGTTAGGATGATATGAAAGATATGTTTCTGACAAACTTCTTCGATGACGACACCGAGATTTCGATCGGTACACTATTTGACGAGAAGCAGAAAAATGGTGAGACAGTCGAAAACTTCGTGAAGAGATTCCGAAACAAAGCCATGAACTGCAGAGATCCGGTCAGCGAAGATTTCATTCTCGAGACTTGTCACAATAATCTTTCACTGGACATCCTCGAAGCTATGGGAATGGCACCACCGAAGACCTGGAAGGACTTAAAAGTGCGAGGAGAGCGAGCCGAGCGATTCCTTAAAAGAAAGAAAGCGGAAAGAGGTCAAATAATAAATAACGCTCCGCAACAGAACTTTGTCCCTAAGGGTAGGGGAAAAGCACAAGTGAATGCTGTGGACGCAAACCAAACATTCGAGGTACAAGCACAACCGCAATAGCAGCAACAAAAGGCGCCTCAACAATCAAGGTGGCAGCAACAGCCCCAGAAGCAAAAGGCCTCAGAACCGAAGTTTCCGAAGGTCTATTCATTCAAAGAGGATGAAGTTCCTGGTATTTTTGAATACCTTATCGAGAACAATAAGATCAAGTTGCCTCCGGTCCAGGATCAAGAAGATGCTAAAAGAGTTAGTGATCCAAAATACTGTGCTTTTCACAGAGCGGTGCACCACCCTACCAAGGCATGCTACGCTCTTAAAGATAAGATCCAAGCCCTAATCGATGTCGGGGTCATCACTATGAAGCAACCCAAGGAGAAGAAAGTGGGTGCGAATGCAGTATCGATTAGCTTCGGGTCTGTTCCTTTGAACTGGTTCTAACATGAACCAGTAATAAATGCAGCAGTGAAGACGGTGAACGATGATCCTCACAAACAGCGTCAGAAAGGACTTGTACCACATACAGCCCCGAATGGCGAGATTCTTTGGGTTCATCCGGACTTGATTGGAGATGAACAATGGACTGGGACTTCTTCCAAGAAAAGGTCAAAAGGAAAAGGTAAGTCTTGTTATGGAGCTTCTGCTATTCCAGGAGAAGATGATGACAGAATTCTAACCTTCCCACTTTCCGAAGATGAGCAGGAGGCCTTTGTAACCCGGAGCGGGAATGAATATCATTACAAATATCCGGACGCTTCTGAGCAACTGGCTAAGCAGGGGGGAACCAAAACAGTTCCTTCCAAGACATTAGCAGAACTGGGAATTGTAGCAACTCCCCCAACACCTGTAGCTACAGAGAAAGTCCAGCAGAAGGAGAAAGGGAAAGAGCCTTTACGTCAAGAAGCCCAAAACCCGAGGCAGTCTCGATTCAATCATTCGATTGGGAGAGACAAACCGGGAAATGCAAGCTCTCCGCCAAATTTTGACATCATGGCGCAGTTGGCCAATATCCCGGCTAGGATAACCCTATACGAGCTGTTGCGTCTTTCAAAGGATACAAGGAAAGCATTACAAGAGGCCTTGAGCGACTCTGAAGCTTTCTTAACTCGAATCAAGCCATCTCCTGAAGGACCGGAGCCGTCAGCTCAACACTGCAATCTCGCGGCGCATCATTTTCCCTGCATCTCTTTCACCAAAGAAGACATGCAGACAAAGAACTCAAAACATGATCGGCCTTTGTATTTCACTGAGCACATTGGCTCCAGCATGGTCAACCGAATCCAAGTTGATCCTGATTCCGCTGTTAGTATCATGCCATTCCGATTGATGCATCATCTCGGGATACCGACCAGCAAACTATCCTCCACCGGCACTACAATTTACGGATTCAACACCAACCGGTCCAGACCCTTGGGAAAGATTCGAATCAAATGCCAGATCGGGGATTTAAAGTCAGAAGTTACTTGTTATGTGATTGACGCGGAAACATCCTATAACTTACTGTTGGGTCAACCTTGGATCCACGGTAACCTTATAGTCCCGTCGACTCTGCACCAATGCCTCAAGTATGTGGACGCAAATAATGAAGTTAAGACGGTGGTCACGGATAAGCAACCGTTTAAAGGATTGGAGAATTATTTCACTGATTCCCTTTTATACGGTGCTGAATCCGATACTGAACCATCGGCCCAAGGGACGGACAGCGGGGATGAAGCTGATACTGAAGCTGGGTTTGATTACGATGGCGGTTTTGTATTAAATGATATTGTACCCATTGTAATCAATCTTGACGATGAAGAATCATCGGAAAGTAGTTATAATTGGTAACTTGCCGAAGAACTATCAATAAACGATGATTTAGAGTACTTGATGTGTCTTGATAATGTCACTAAAGAGCTTTATGATAACCCTGATTTGTATATGCCTCTTCAATCATTTTGCATGACGAAAAAACAGGTACACGACCCATGCAGAATGACGCTTGTCATCCCCGTAGGGACGGGGGGTGGAAAGGAGGTCGTTTATGGCAAAGGAAGAGAATCTCCGATACCCGACCACTTCTTGGACGAGGAAGACGACGATGATAAACCTGCTCCTCATCTATTCAGGTATAACACAAAAGCGCGTGATCTAATGGAGAAGTATGGACATGACTTCAAGCTCGGAGATGGTCTTTGCTTCGGTCGAGGTCCGCGGGTTCCACCTCGAATGGCCTATGTACCAAAAGGAAAACCCGATGATTATTATCGCCATAAAAGAGGTCTAGGTTATGTCTCCTCATCCGACGACGAGTGTTGCTGGCAAGTCATCGATCAAATTGCTAACAAAGCTAGAAACGGATACTCTTCTGACTCTTCTGCTTGGGATTCTGACGCTAGTCTTGGTGAAATGTTTAAAAAGCTAATGACGAACATGGTTACGGTTGATCCAGCGACAATAGAAGAAGACGATCAGATGCCGACTTGGGAAGATCCTTGGGTTCATCACTTAAGCATGCAGTACGGTGATAGGTTCGAACAAAGAGAACCTCCTACCGAAGATCAAGTAGTCCAAGTGAATATGGGAAGCGAGGAAAATCCAAAGCCGATATTCATTAGCGACAGCCTCCTACCCGAAGAGAAAGAAGAGTTAATTTCTCTTATCAGGGAATACATCGATGTGTTTGCCTGGAATTATGAAGACATGCCAGGGCTCGATCCAAACGTAGCAGTACATCGTCTCAATATTAAATCAGATGTCAAACCTATCAAACAACAACAAAGACGGTTTTGTCCGTAAATGATGGAGGCGATCGAAGCCGAGGTTAAAAAGCTTGTCGACTCGGGCTTCATTAGGGAAGAGCAACATCCAGAGCGGCTTGCCAATATTGTCCCGGTTCTTAAGAAGAATGGGAAAATCAGGGTTTGTATCGACTTTAGAGACCTCAACGCTGCCTGCCCAAAAGATGATTTCCCCCTTCCCATCACAGATGTTATTATCGACAATACGTGTGGGTTCGAGAGGATGTCTTTCATGGATGGTTTCTCTGGTTATAACCAAATAAAGATGCATCCAGATGATGAAAAGCATACCGCATTTAGAACGTCCCTCGGCGTCTTCTGCTACATAGTTATGCCCTTCGGCTTAAAGAATGCAGGTGCTACATATCAGCGAGCCATGTCAAAGATCTTTCAGGAGCATCTCCGAAAGACTGTCGAATGCTACGTGGATGATCTGGTCATGAAAAGTCATGATAAGAAAGATCACGTTAAGGACTTGAAGACCATGTTCGACTTGATGCGAGCCCATCAATTGAAAATGAATCCTACCAAGTCTTTCCTCGGAATGTCCAGTGGTAAATTCCTGGGATTCGTCGTCACCACCAAAGGTATTCACATTGACCCTGATAAAGTGAAGGCGATTAATGAATTACAACCGCCGAGAAACCTCAAGGAGCTCAGAGGACTGCAAGGGCGATTAGCTTACATCCGTCGGTTCATCTCGAACCTTTCAGGAAAATGCCAACCGTTCTCCAAGCTCACAAAGAAGGGCGTATCGTTCGTATGGGACGACGCTTGTCAAAAGGCATTCGAGAGTATTAAAGAATATCTCTCAAAACCTCCCATACTCGTCGCACCGAAATCAGGCAAACCGTTCTTGATTTATGTCAAGGCGACGAGCCACTCATTAAGTGCATTACTTGCACAAGATGACGATAACGGTCATGAGCAGGCGGTATATTATTTAAGCCGAACCATGGTAGGCGCTGAATCTCGATATCCTATGATCGAGAGAGAATGCCTCGCTTTAGTGTTCGCTATTCAGAAGATGCGGCATTACCTGGTTAGACAGACCATTTATGTCATCTCTAAAGTTAACCCAGTACGAGTATTCATGACTCAACCAGCTTTCATGAACTGGCGGTTAGCAAAATAGGCCTTACTCTTGTCTCAATATGACTTACATTTTAAACAACAGAAGTCAGTAAAAGGACAGGCCATCTGTGATCTCCTGGCAGCTAATCCAACTACGGACACCGCCGAGATATATGACGACCTACCCGATGAAACCCACGAAGTCAACACAACTTCGCACCAACAAGTATGGCGTTTGTACTTCGATGGTGCTTCCCGAGCAGCTATTGTCACAGGTACTCCTGGATGTTCTAAGGTCTCCTCCGGAGTTGGAGTTGTTTTAGTTTCCCCAGGAAAACATGTGATGCCTCGAGCCTACTCGTTAACCGAGCCATGCTCGAATAACGTAGCCGAATATAACGCACTGATTATAGGACTTAATTTCGCTAAAGAGCTAGGGGTTGAGTATCTTGAAGCTTTCGGGGGTTCTCAACTGATAGTTAAGCAAGTCCAAGGGGAGTATGAAGTCCGAAGTCAGGATTTAATACCATATCACAAGATGGCAGTGGAAATAGCGGAATCATTTGAAGGATTCTTCATCGAACACGTGCCACGATTACAGAATACCTACGCAGATGCATTAGCAGCATTAGCAGTATCTCTGGCACAGTCTCCCGGGATGGAACAGTTTGTTACGGTAAGAACTCACCAACTCTTAGTGCCGCTTTGCGATGAAGATGACAAAGAAGAAGAGATTCAAGAGGTACACGCAACTCAGGCTGAATTCGAACCCCGAGATTGGCGTTTCCCCATCATCGATTATGTCTTGCATGGAATCTTGCCAGAAGACATGAAAGAAAGAGATTCAATCAGAAGAAGAGCACCAAGATTCTACTATAACACGGAGAATCGAACGCTATACCGCAGGGGGTACGGCGGATTGCTAGCGCGTTGCTTATCAACTAAAGAAACTGAAGAAGTCCTTAGAGAGGCACATGAAGGAGAGTGTGGCGCACACCAACCAGGCCCCAAGCTTTATGACCGCATCAGAAGAATGAGATATTTTTGGCCTTTCATGATGAGTGATGCAATCGCGTATGCCCGAAAGTGTCATGCGTGTCAAGTACATGCGAATTATATGCACCAACCTTCGGAGCATCTGCATCCTTCGGTTACGTCATGGCCGTTCGAGACTTGGGGAATGGATATTGTCGGTCCTATAAATCCCCCTTCGGTCAAAGGTGACCGGTTCATCCTGGCAATTACCGATTACTTCTCCAAATGGGCTGAAGCGGTTCCACTCAGAGAAGTTAAGACGAGCAACGTCATTGCATTCATCAAGCACCATATCATCTACCGACATGGTGTTCCGAGACGAATCATACATGACAACGGTCCTTAATTTGTCAGCAACGCCTTCATCAAGTTTTGCGAGAAGTTCAAAATGCAGGACGTCTCATCGACAGCTTACAATCCCACAACGAATGGATTGGCCGAAGCCTTCAATAAAACTATCATAAAGCTTTTGTCAAAACTCGTGAAAACTAATAAACGAGATTGGGATGACAAGCTTGGCACGGCTCTATAGGCTTATCGTACTACGGTACGTACACCGACCGGCGCAACCCCATATTCCTTGGTGTACGGATGTGAAGCCGTCCTCCCTTTGGAAATCCAAATTCCATCTCTTCGGATCGCTCTTGCAACCCAAATGACGACTGAAGAACAACATCAGAAACGCCTCGAAGAACTAGAAATACTCGATGAAAAGCGCCTGGAAGCTCAACAGCATATTAAGTTTTATCAAGCCAGAATTTCCTGAGCCTTTGACAAAAAGGTCCGACAAAGGAGTTTTAAGGAAGGAGATTTGGTCTTAACTGAAAGACGGCCTATGATCCTTAACTCCAAGAAGAAGAGCAAGTTTGAACCCAAATGGGAAGGGCTATTCATAGTAGAGACAGTTTACTCGAACGGCGCATATCGCCTAGCCACCAAGGACGGAGACCGGCTTATGATGCTAATAAATGGCAAATTCCTGAAAAAATACTATCCTTAGTATCTTCAGGATAACTAATGTATCGGGAAGTTTCCGGAAGAGTACCACATGTAGTATTCTTAGGGATAACCCAGTCACTGTAAAAGAGATGAATAAGAAATCCACGCTCGAGCTCCGAACGTCGGAATATTTTTTCTTATTGTCAAATTCTAAATCTCATGAGTTATTTTTGTGAGACGAGATCTAATCTTTCGATAGCTTAATCTTCCCTCACCAAGCCATCCACTGATCAAGCTAATCGACGGTGGATTCACCATAATTCCTATCTGCTAGTCATTGGTAATTCTCAGACTCAACATGTTAGGTCCTAATCACTTAACATTGAAGTCTCCCTTTGAGTGATAGTACGAGTTGGCATTCCTATTGCTACCTGAATTCCACTCTCTTTGCTTTCAGGTCAAACCTATAAAAGTTAGGACCAAAGCCAAATTCCTCTCTCGATTCCTCCCATGAACGAGAGGTCCACTTTCAGTTCGGACAATCAAACCTATAAAAGTTAGGATTGTTCCCAATCTCACTGAGTCAAGCCTATAAATACCAAGGCTAAGACCGGGTCATTCCTTTTCGATAAACAAAAGTCTGCCTTTGTTCCTTTTTCCACCAAACCTATAAAAGTTAGGGTCGAAATTGGGCTTTATCCTCAATGAATGATGGATTCTCTTGATTCAAATGACCAATCCTATAAAAGTTAGGGCCGTTTGAATCTTTCCGATTCTCGGAGTGGAGATCCCACTCTTAGTTTCATCTTTTCGGATTCTGGGGGTGGAGATCCCACCTTGAGTTTCCTTTCCAGTTGTAGGTAGAATATAAAATTCTTCCTCTTCAGTACCGGGAGAAAGAATATAAAATTCTTCCTCTCTTATTTTCCAGTTTGTCTTTGTTCTTAAAAAAAAGACATAATTCCCAATCTCCAGTCCGGGCACTTTGTGCACGAGGAATTTTATCTCGACTCCTAAATAGAGATAAGTCTACGCCTAACACGCGTTGCCGGTTTAGTCTTTCACCGATTGAAAAAGACACTAGGGTCTAAACCTGGGGAATTTTATCCCGAATCCTAAGTAGGGATAAGTCATCACCTAACACGCGATGCGGGGTACCTTTTCCTTATGAGAAATGGTAAAGTCTATGTATTCAAAATCATAGCATTAAGTCTAAGAGAAGCAATTCTTTTAGCGCAATGTTACATGCGGAACGGATCTAGGCAATCCGCATGCTAGCCCGATTCAAACGGTAATCGGTAAAGGCACATCAAACCCATTGAAGGCTGGGGGTTTGCCAAAAACACCAAGGTCTATGCCTAACACGTGTAGCCGGTTTAGTCTTTTACCGATTGAAGAAGATACCAGAATTTAAGTCTGGGGTATTTTATTCCGAAGCCTAAGAAGGGATAAGTCATCGTCTAATACGCGATGCGGGGTACCTTTGCCCTATGAGAAATGGTTGAGTCTATGTATTCAAAGTCATAGCATTAAGTCTAAGAGAAGTAATTCTTTTAGCACAACGTTACATGCGGAACGGATCTAGACAATCCGCATGCTAGCCCGATTCAAACGGTAATCAGTAAAGGCATATCAAACCCGTTGATGACTGGGGGTTTGCCAAAAATCCTGTAAATCTTATCATTGCTGGGTTCAAAACAAATAAAGAAATATCATAAAGGAATCAAAATACCGAGTCTCTACTAATAGATCAGGTCAAAACGTACAATAAAAAGACTATTAGCCCGAAGGCAGTCGGCGGCTAAGAACATGAGATTTTAACTTAGAAAGCTTGTCTATATAACTCTGTTCTAGTTCTACTTGCAGGTCAGCTCGGATGGATTCTTCAGAATTGCTCAAGATCCTCGCAGCTTCATTCTTCAGCTTCATCAATCTCTCATGCGTAGGCCCTAATCTCTCAAGCATCTGCTCGCGAGACCTCTTTAGTCCAGCCAACTCTTCCGCCATGATATCAACAGACTCCTCGGCATGCTTCAAGGCCTTCCTTAATTTGTCTACCTCCTCACGCTGAGAGTCCAAAGAACTGAGTAACCCGGCTCTGTCAGTATCCTTTCTGGTAATACCAGCCATCAGCTGTACGACGGAATGCTCATATGACTGAAGCTCACGGCCAATGGAAGATCTCAAATCACGCCATTGCGACAACCTATGCTCCAACTGAGAAGACACGAAAGAAGAAGCTCCGCTAGCCTGTAGCTCCTCCAACTCTCGGAGTTCAGACTCCAGGACAATAAAATCAGCAGTGAGAGAGTCAGCTAACTCCGAATATCCGTCATCTCGGATCATCGTCATATAACGAGAAAGAGAACGTCTGTACTGATCAAAACCGTATCCTTGATGAAGAACCTTCTCGATCATGCTGTTAAAAAAGATGACGAAAGAGTTGAGATCCATCCAGAATACATCTCCGCTGGGATCGGAATCAGACAAGATGGCAAGGATATGATCATATGGAGAAGGCCGAGATCCTACAAGCAACAGTATGGAAAGCTAAGAGATTATCGAATACGATAAGGAAATTTAAAGGCGAATTCTGAGCATACCGACGCCAACGGAGGTACCCTCGGGCTGAGGTCCGACAGGCTCCGAGATAACGACAGGAGTAGTCATGGAGGGCATATCGACCTCTGTAGGCAAATCGGTCATACCTCTCGGCTGTGGCGGGGAGACACCACTCTCATGCAAACTATCGGTCCCAGAATCTGTAGTAGTATTAGGCACAACGGCTGGTCCTAGAGTTACAAGTCTTTATTAGTCAAAATGAAAATTTGGACAAATAAGGAAAATCGGGATGATAAGATCGTACGCATACCTACAAGTCCATCGTCCTCAGATGCAACGGGAATGCCAGGAGTCATAAGGGTATCGGTCCCAGTGGCTGGTCCTATGATTACACCCCTCTATTAGTCAAAAAAAATCAGATGAATGAAAAGGAACATGACGTCCTAAATCACATGCATACCTGCGAGTTCGTCACTCCGAGGTAAATTAGATATACCAGGGATCGTTACTGAATCAGTCTCAATAACTGGAGCTATAATATTAATCCTTCATTAGTCAAAAGATCAAGCAAAATGAAGGGAATCAGATATATACCTGTGAATGAATCACTCTCAAAGGGTGGTCCCACGGTTCTTCTGGTGGCCTGCTCAGCCAACATGTCGACTAATAATCCAGCGTCAGGTCCCGAGAAACTCGGTGCGGAGGCACACCGCTGTTCCTCGAAACCTATATCATGAAAA
>BQKN01064141.1:0-22176 GCA_022839385.1 Asparagus kiusianus
ATAACATGATAAATACAATAATATATATTAATAGGTATCATGTTATAGTATAATATATTATATTATTTCAAACAATAGTATTATATTATATTATAACATAATATTTTACTAATATTAGTAATTATTATATTATATTATAATAGTATGTCATATATATAATAACTATAATAATATTTTATAAATTAATTATATAATATTATATTATATAATAATATATGTTATTAAAATATTATATAATATTATAATAAATACGTTATATTATAATTACTAATATAATTATATAATAATATATTACATAATACTATTAATATATGTTATTAAAATATTAATATATGTTATTATATAATATTATTAATATATGTTATTAAAATTTTAATATATGTTATTAAAATATTATATGATAGTATAATAAATACGTTATACTATAATTACTAATTAATATTATATAATAATATATTACATAATATTATTAATATATGTTATTAAAATATTAATATATGTTATATTTTATATATCATATCATATATTTATAATATATGATAATCATATTTTATTACAATTTTATATCCTCATTATCTATTTTATATGAATAAATATGTTATTAATAATTATTTTTATCTTTAATTGCAGGTTAGTGAAGAATAAAGCCCAAGATCTCTTATCTCAACAAAAACCCATGAATTAAATGAAGAACACAAGCAAGAGTCAAAAAGCCCAAGTCCAGAATCAAGCCGAGTAGTCTGTAGAAGCCGGAGAAAATAAAAAAAATAAATATGAAAAAAAATATCTTCAAGATTGGCTGCAAAGAAATGACGATATCTCTCAATCCGGAAGGCGAAATTTAACATATAATATATAAAAATCGCCTATCTCGACGAGACGAAGCCAACTGTGAAGTCAGAATTTTTATTTGAGCATCGATGCGGGCATCGATGCCTGTATCGATGCGAAGTCATCCAGATTTCATCAACGGTCGAAATTGCATTCTTGGGGCTCAAGTTTGATCCAAGGGTTATCATTCACTGATATTTACTATAAATAGGGGTTGAAAGTGAGGGGTTAGAGATGTAAAATTTTTTGTAACTCCTTTTGGAGAGTAGGGCTACTCTTAATTGAGAAGATCTTCCAAATTTGTAATTTTTTGTTACAATTAATAAACTAATTTTTTCACCACTTTAAATTTTTCTCTTCTTCTCTTTGTTGGATGATGAAGATGAAGTTGAAGATGAAGATTAATTTGAAGGTTTGTTTTTCTTATTTCTCTTTTATTGCTTATTAGTTTAGATTTATTTTCATGCTTGTAATTAGATTTTATTTTCTTGTTTAAATAGCCAAGAGGCTAGAACCCTCTTGCCTTAGATTTATTTCATGCTTATAGATTAGATTTATTTTTTTGCATTTAATTCTTACAATTTATTTTGTAGTTTAGATTTTGTAATTTATTTTGTAGTTAGATTTTAATTTTTGCACTACTCACCTTGAGGCTAGAACCCTATTGGGTTTAGTTTTTCTTTTTGTTCATTTTCATTTTCTTTGATTCGCCTTTAGGCTAGAACCCTCTAGGGAATCACCTTTTTCTAAGAAGTGAATTCAATTCTAGATTACCTATATCTTTAATTAAATCCGCTATCTTTACATTCTTGATTTTTATTTGTTCTTGATTTTTCCTTCTTGCCTTGTTGATCACATTTATATTATCACTTCCACTCTCAAATATATTCATTTACACAATCATTGTCATTTCTCCACAATCACATTCACTTATCACTCCTATTTGTCATGCACACAACATAAGAACCGATTTTATATTTTCTCCTACAAAACACCTTCATCGTGGATCGATATCTTTATACTATAACTTGACACGGTTGTGCACTTATAATATTTTTGGTACATGTTTATGCCGCATCAATATAATTAGCATGTATTAGTTAAGTAATACAAAAATATTTTAAAATTATCACAATTGCCTTCAAAGTGGAACAACATTGTTCCAATATGGAGGATGAGGTAAATTTAGGGTAATTATGAGGAAGGGGTGGAGGGGATCTTTATATAGTTGGTATAATTTAGGGGAAAATGGAGTATTTGTCCTCCAATTACCCCAACAAACCAATAACACCACAAAGTTGACTACAGTTCCAATTACCCTAATGAATAATACCAAAAAGTGATGTTCCAAAAATTATCTCATTATCCCCCAAATTACACCAATGAATAACCCCCCTAACAGTCTAGTGTAATTTACTCTATTATAATTTATTTACTTATATGCCAGCCTTTCATCTTGAGTGGCTCTTTTGTGATTGATGCTATCATTTGACACTATTCTGCCTTTCAGAATTTTATATGAAGAGAATTTCTCTTCATAAAGTACTTTTAAGTGCTAACTAGTCTTAGTTATATAAATCAAATTAGACAATTAAAAGAGTAAAAAGTTCTCACGTAATTAAAAGTGACTTAACAACTTGGCTTAGATGACAAAATTCGTTCTCCTCCACTTTTGTAGCCCCAATAATTTTGTTGCATAAATCAATCTTAGTCTAGGCGGCTCACTTTTATGATCAGTTCCTTTTGTCCCGATCATTAACATGTGATTAGAGAAGGTTGGTTTCTTTCCAAACAAAAACAGAGTAGGTATTTAGAATATTTCCTATATATAGATTTTTTTTTTTGGTGGGGTGGGGCTCAAACTTAGATTTCTTTTTGAAAAGTATCTCACTAAAATTACTACTTTTTGAAGAAGAAAACTCAAACTTCAGTTTCTCTTTGAAAAGCATACACTAATGGGAGGTGCAAGTCAAAGATGGATGTGATGACTTGCAAGATTTTCACATCCAAAGTCATATATATCCATACAAAACAAATTTGAGTACAAATTTTATGACAGGAATATTTTCATACCCAGGTCATATCTCCGTGCAACACAAACTTTAGAGTACAAGTTTTGGTAAGATTTTTATCTGATTACTTGCATATGTTAAAGGCTGATCAGAGCCATTCACATACATAAAACATACGGAGGCGGTTTGGAGATTTAAATCGTATAAGTGAGTTTTGATAAGATTTTTTTCCTTTTAACAATTTTGACTCCAGTTGAATTTTTTTTTATTCATCCAAACAAGATATATGTTAGTAATGTTTGGGGAGAAAGTCAATTTCATTGATGAGTTCATTTACAACTTCAAACGTTTACAACAAACTCGAAGATATAGTCTTTTTATAAGACTTTCAACAAAAATTATAACTTTCCTTTCAACAAACGCAACTGACGTTTATTCTCTGCTGTTTGCGTGGGATCTTGGCCTGTGACGGGGATGTTGATATCCGTGGACTACCAAACGATTAGACCAGATCCGGAGCTTCGTTGATTCGCGAAGGAATCAAAAAACCGAACCAATTATCTTGGCAACAGCGAGATAATCACTCTTCTCAAGATCACCGCAACAGGGCAATCTCAAGGGAAGGAATCGGGAACTGTAGATCTGACGAGCTCCTCTTCTTTATGCTGACAAACTGGATCCGATCTCCTCCTCTCTTCTGAAATTTGTGCTCCTTCAGTCTTCAATTCAGCAGGGCTTCGCCAACGCTCGAGAATTCAAGCTCTCAAAAAATGAAGGCCCTGGGGTTGTATTTATAAGCTTTGCGACCTCTGTTTTCGGATAAGAATGATCAATTCACTCTTATCTTCAGTTGTAATCACTTAACCACATTCTTGGATGATATTTTATCAGTTGAAACAAATCTAGGCGGTTAACGGTCGAAAAAACAGCTCAAAACAACCAAAAACAGGTTTTCGGGGCTGCGGACGCACGCGGTGTCTCGGCAGCGGCCGAGACACCTTTGGGTGTCTCGTCTTATTTTGCCTCTAACTTTCTCATATGACCTCCAAATGAAATGATTCAAGATGCGTTGGAAAGATGACGAAGAGATCTATAACTTTTATATTTTGAGCTTTTTCATATTCGAATAGTATCATGACCAAAATCTCCATTCTTATCTGAGACACTAACACTGTCTCAGAATTCTGAGGCAGTTTGTACTATCTTTGGTATTTTGGCTTTATCTCTATCATGCGATCTCAGAATGAGTTGATCCAAGATCGTTAGAAATCTAACAAAGAGCTCTACAACTTTACTCTTTTTAGCTTCATCATATTCAAAGAGAGATAGTCTCTACCAAGGCCGAGACACTTGGAGTGTCTCCGCTAAGGCCCGGGGCATTATTTAGTGCGTCCCGTCCGTTTCCGTCATATCTTCGTCATTCGAACTCGGAATTGCACAATTCAAAGTGCGAAGGAAAGACAACGATAATATCTACAAGCTCCCATGATTGAATCATATGTGGAGTAGATGGGACACGAGGGGCGCTTCGTCTTTCGTAACCGAAGCGTAACTCCCGATCAGTTATTCTGCAATTCCGTTGCTTCACACGATTCATCGACTTACTTCATGTGTTTATCGACATCAATTAAGCTTCTGTGACCCGGATAGTGACATTCATCGTCTTCTCTCTGTCTCAAGCCGTATACAGGAATTCGTGGGTAATTTTTAACGTCTACAGATACCCCCTCCAAAGTGTTTCAGTCTCGTTTCTTTTATAGAAGAGCCTAAAATACTTTGGATGTGATCAGTCCAGCCTTCAGTCGGTGTGAAAGGACCTGTAGTTAGCTTCAATTCTTGATTTCTTTGATTTTGAGTTTATTTTGATGAATAGTTAAAGTTCTTCCGGCGCTGCGTTTATCTTCTGGCCGTCGTTGAAGTTTTAAATCGAACTTGGTAATTTGGTTTTGGCCTGTGTCATTAAGTAGACTTTGAACTAATTATTTCCGTCGCAACACGTTGACCGGCATTGACTTAGAGCTACATGTTGACTGGCATTGACTTTTCTTGCAACACGTTGACTAACGTTGACCTAGGGCTACGCGTTGACCGGCATTGACCTTAGGGTTTAGCTTCGATTTGCGTTGACTTTCATCGTAACGTGTTGACTGGCATTGACCTCGAGCTACGCGTTGATTAGCATTGACCTTAGGGTTTCACATCGATCATCGTTGACACAGTTTATACTCGTACGTTTGCTGGAGTATACACAGTTTAAGCTCTTAAGGTATTGGAGTATGGCGATCCCAAATGATGAGGCTGCAGGACCAACTCTTAAAACTGATTCATTTGCATGTATAGATCTCATCTTGAAATTATCGGATTCTTAAGTCACGAGACCAACTAATGGAGCTGGTGCATCAATGACTCTCACATTTATAAGATTTTTGAAAAACCCTCAGCCATCAACGGGTTTAGTGAGCCTTTACCGACTACCGTTTGAGTCGGGCTAGCATGCAGATTGTTTAAGTCCGTTCTGCATGTAACGTTGTGCTAAAAGAATAACTCTTTTAATGCTACGATATTGAATACATAGACTTCGTCTTTCTTATGGGAATAGACTACCCGGCGCCATGTGTTAGACGTAGACTTAGAATTTTGGCCAATCCTCAGCCATCAACGGATTTGATGTACATTTACCGACTACCGTTTGAGTCGGGCTAGCATGTGAATTATTAAAACCTGTTTCACATGTGACGTTGTGCTAAGAGAGCTAATTCTCTTAGACTTGGTGCTATGATTTTGAATACATAGACTTTTTCTTTATCACAAGAATAGACTACCCAGCAACGCATGTTAGGCGTTGACTCATCCTTACTTAGGATTCAGGATAAAGATCCCCAGACTTGTATTCTGGTGTTTTTTTATTCGATAAAAGACTAAACCGGCAACACGTATTAGGCGTTGACTTATCCTTTCTTAGGATTCAGGATAAAATTCCCTACGTGTGAGGTACGGTTTTGGCGTTATTAATAACAGCTTGCCACAATGTCGAATATGTGGGCTTTTGTTCTTTTTATAGTCAAGAACTAAACGACAACGCGTGTTAAGCGCTGACTTATCCCTACTTAGGCTTCGGGATAAAAGTCCCCAGACTTGGATTTTGGTGTCTTCTTCAATCGGTGAAAGACTAAATCGACAACGCGTGTTAGACGTAGGCTTATCTCTATTTAGGAGTCGAGATAAAGTTCCCCGCGCGTGTAAGGCGCGGATTTTGGTGTTATTAATAACGGCCTGTCACAATGTCGAATATGTGGTCTTTTGTCTTTTTTACGATCAAGGACTAACCGGCAATACGTATTAGGCGCCGACTTATCCCTACTTAGGCTTCGGAATAAAAGTTCTCAGACTTGAATTCTAGCGTCTTCTTCAATCGGTGAAAGACTAAACCGACAACGCGTGTTAGGTGTAGGCTTATCTCCATTTAGGAGTCGAGATAAAGTTTCCCGCACGTGTAAAGCACGGATTTTGGCATTATTAATAACAACCTACCACAATATCAAATATGTGGGCTTTTGTCCTTTTTACGATCAAGGACTAACCGACAATGCGTGTTAGGCGCCGACTTATCCCTACTTAGGCTTCGGGATAAAAGTCCCCAGACTTAAATTTTGGTATCTTCTTTAATCGGTAAAAGACTAAATCGGTAATGTGTATTAGACGTTGACTTATCCCTACTTAGGATTCAGGATAAAACTCCCTGTGCGTGTGAAGCATAGATTTTAGAGTTATAATGTTAAAATATTGTGTCTTCTCTTAGGACAAAAACGAACCCGATGCGGGAGATGAAGAATTTTATATTCTATCTCCCAAAGCTGAAGAGGAAGAATTTTATATTCTATCTCCAGTTGTCAAAGGAAACTCAAAGTGGGATCTCCACTTCCAGAATCCGGGAAGGTGAAACTAAGAGTGGTATCTCCACTTTGAGAATCAAAAAGATTCGGATAATCCTAACTGTCGAAAGGTTTGATTACCGAACTAAAGGTAGGTTTCTCGTTTATCGAGAGTGAAGTACGGTTTTGGCTCTAAATGTAGGAAGGTTTAACCAAGTGCGAGGTTTGAGACGATCCTAACTGTAGGAATATTTGATCGCTCGATTTAAAAGTGGACCTCTCGTTCATAGAAGGAATCGAGAGGAGATTTTAGCTTTGGTCCTAATTGTAGGAAGGTTTGACCAAGTGGGAGTAAAAGTAAAAATCACAGTAGGAGTGTTGACTTGTACGAATCACTCAGTGAGGGTTTTTGATATTAAATGATAAGATCTTGACACGAAAGGGATTTGACAATCGCAATAGACTATTTGAATTAAAATTTTCAGTGCTATGTCAGGACTTTAACAGCGGGAGTTTAGTGTTTATCACTTTGTTTGTAATGACTGGGTTATCCCTAAGAATATTATATATAACATTCTTTCGAAAACTTCCCATTACATGAATTATCCACCCCCAGCTTCCTTCATGAAACTGGGTCTAACATTGTACTTAGTTGGATGACCGGGTTATCCTTAAGAATACCAAGCATGGCACTCTCCATGAACTTCCCGTGAAAGAAAAGAAAAGTTTAGACTCATATACCTGTTGGAGTATGTAGGGAGAAGTTTAACCTTATATACCTATTGGAGGATATAGGGAGCAGTTTAACCTCATGTACCTATTGGAGGATTGAGAAGCAGTTTATACTCGTATACTCTTCGGAGTGTTGGAAGGAGCAGTTTATAATCTTATACTTGTCGGAGTCTTGAGAAGCAGTTTATACTCGTATACTCTTCGGAGTGTCGGAAGGAGCAGTTTATACTCTTATACTTGTCGGAGTATTGAGAAGCAGTTTATACTCGTATACTCTTTGGAGTGTCGGAATGAGCAGTTTATACTCTTATACTTATCGGAATCTTCATTCGGCTTAATTTAGCGTTATGATGACAGCTTCAACCAGGGTTTGGATGCTATTCTTGAGAGAGAAGCAAGCCTTGGTAGGATGAATGATCCTCCTGTAGTACGCACAGTACTTTGGATCCGTAGTATTACCAGCTTCCTCCTGATTTACGATATATGGTAGCTTGATCTTGTTGTTCTCAAGGAGGGATTCGAAAATAGCTGGAACATCTTCGTCCTTGAAGGAGTACTCTTTTTAGAGTCTCGGACCTGAAGTCTTTTGCTGTCTTCGGGATTACTGTTGTGACATCTGATTAGCATCAACAGCAGCTGCAGGGGCCTTCCCTTTACCACGGGAGACGAAAATTGAATTTGGAGGGTTAGCAGTCGGTTGGCTTCTCTCAGCTTTCTTCCTTCTGAGGAAGTGCTTGCCCTGCTCTCCGCACACTTTCAACTCTTTCTAGGTGTTGGACGGTGCTACTCCTATAACTTCCAACACATCCAAATAGAGGTTGTTATGGCATGTTTGGAGGACGAAGTCCTCTTTGATCGGATCACGACAGTTCATCGTCTTATTCCAGAAGCGCTTGACGAAATCGTCGACCGTCTCATCGTCTTCCTATTTCTCATCAAAGAGTGTCCTGATTGACACCTCGACGTCATCATCAAAGAAGTGAGCGAGGAACAGGTTCTCCAGGTCGTCCTAGCTGTTGATGCTTCTAGGCTTGAGACGATGGTACCAATCGAAGGTGGACCCGTGAAGGGTGCTAACGAATGACCAAACCATCAAGGATTCATTGCCGGAGATTATACCCAAGTGGGACTTTAAGTAGATCAGGTGCTGAGTGGGCGAACCCTTCCCGTCAAACGGCGTGAAGTTAATCAAGTTAAACTTTACTGGATACGAGATCGATTCACACACTCTTGGATAGGGACATAGAATACCGGTCTTCTTCACCTCTCGAGCAGACATCAGAGCGTTGATTTGCTCTTGAGGTCTTTCATCTTCTCGTCCTTGTCTGTATGATGTTTTGGACGATTTCTAAGAGGAACAACGCGGCCACCCCCGACATTATCATCTTCGGTGGGACCACCCCTAATGTTGTTATCTTCAGTAGGGCCACCCCCAGTGTTCTGATCAACGGGAGAGTTATTGAGATGTTCATCCATATCTGAATCACTACCTGCTTGGTTAGTAATGTTTCGATGGCTGGATTCACCAAGTTGATTAGACAGAGCCTGAATCTGTTGGTCATACTCTTCCTTCATCTGCATCATGACCATTTCCAGTTCAAACTTGAAGTTCTCTTTTTGCTTAGCCAAAGCATCCTCGATGATTTTGGCCATTTGCTCGGTGTTGATCATAAGTGTGTCGCGAGATTGTCATGGGCTGGATATCATATTGTCAGAAGCGATTACAGAGTTGGCATCTGATATTCCATCATCCGAAGATAATCCCCTCTGCAATCTCTGATAATCCCTTTGTCTAATGGTTTCCGATCGCAACCGGGTTAGACGATGCGATATGAGTGGGTCAGCACTAGAAGGTCGAGTTGACTTTCCTCTATCAACCATGTTAATTGTGACTTTTAGAAATTTGTCATCTTGAACGGCTGATCGTTTCTTACAGAAACGTCTTGGCTTAGTATTCGATGCTTCATAGGAAAGCCTTTGGAATACTGAGACCCTCTGTGGAGCGGTTTTAGGGTAGCTACACGCTGATAATACTACCCTGATAATTTTAGTACACAGACAGTGAGAGTCCGCTTCTCGGGTACTTCTCTTTCGAGATTTGTTTGTACCTCCAGCCCGATAGTACAAGTTATCGACATGATTGCCGGAGCAGCCTATCGTGTGCTGGAACAACTTTCTAGGTATAACGTTATCATCGTCAGATGAATATGTTTTCTTCTAGGGATATAACGATTTGTTAGCATTTTCAAGAGTCACACGTTTGGAGTTACACCTTTGTAAGCGCGGGACCTCAACGGGCTCCTAGACTTCAACACGTAGTCCGAGGCAGTCAGTAATTAGGGTTTTCCCATTATAGAAAGCTTTCAAATTGTTGTAAAAGTGCGTGCGACCCCCAGCTCGATGAGTTATTCGAGGTTCATCCCCTGGGCCCAAGCATTCTCTAATGGGAACCTTGCCTCGATCTTCGTGCAAAGGACCTAGGTGGTTAGCTATTGTTTTATTGCTTTTGGAAATGTCCATACTATCGCGGAGCATTACCGGAGGTGCAAGATTAGAAGGAGCAAGATCTAAACTTGACGAAAGCTGGGAACCGGCTTTGGATCTGGAATCGAGCGAGAGACATGACTAGTGTCTCTTATCGGGTAGAAGCGCTGACTTGGCCTTCGGTACCCAAACCTGCATAGATCTTGGTGGCCTTTTGAACACCTCTTCTTTTTATAATTCTTATGATTTATGTACAAGGATTCGGGCGTGTGCAAGAAGTGCGCGGCGCTTCTGGATGCTCTCCTCGAGAGTAGAATGGGTTCGTTTGATACGAACCCATTTGTCAGTTGATGGTTGGGAGGAGGACCCCAATGCTTATTGTGGTGGTGGCTTAGCCACTTGGTGTTTCCTAGATTTCAGGTCCGCTTGGTAGCGAAGCCCATCCACTTTCTCCAAAGCCTTAGCAAATTGGTGGGCGAAACGTTGGCAGCGCCTCTGATGAGCCCTCTTCGATAAAGTTGGCGTGCCTTCAGCAGTCAACTCCTTAATAGAGGAGGTGTCCGGATTTGTGGTTTTGGCTTCATCGGACACCGACGGATTGTTGTGAGGCGCAACTGCAGCAGCAGTAGCGGGGAGATCGCCTTCTTGGGTCTTCAAATCTGAAGACCAGCGGATCTTCCGGGAGGAGGAGACCTTCCTGCACTTGCAAGGAGAGGCGGATCTGGAGGAGGAGGAGGAGACGTACTCCTCGAACTTTTGTTGGTTGAACTCGTATTCGACCTCTTCGTTCACCAGGATCTTGATCGCTGGTTGTGGCACGACAGCTTCAGCAGCAAAGCTGTTGGCTCTCACTGTGGCCGCCAGCTTGTTTGGGGAGAAAATCGATTTTATTGATGAGTTCATTTACAACTTCAAACGTTTACAACAAACTCGAAGAAATAGTCTTTTTATAAGACTTTCAACAAAAATTATAACTTTCCTTTCAACAAACACAACGGACGTTTATCCTCTGCTGCTTGCGTGAGATCTTGGCCTGTGACGGGGATGTTAATATCCATGGACTACCAAACGATCAGATTAGATCCGGAGCTTTGTTGATTCACGAAGGAATCAAGAAACCGAACCAATTATCTCAGTAACAGCGAGATAATCACTTTTCTCAAGATCACCGCAATGGGGCGATCTCAAGGGAAGGAACTGGGAACTATAGATCTGACAAGCTCCTCTTCTTTATACTGACAAACTCGATCCGATCTCCTCCTCTCTTCTGAAATTCATGCTCCTTCAGTATTCAATTCAGTAGGGCTTCAC
The DNA here is from genome assembly GCA_022839385.1 of Asparagus kiusianus. Taxonomy (NCBI): domain Eukaryota; kingdom Viridiplantae; phylum Streptophyta; class Magnoliopsida; order Asparagales; family Asparagaceae; genus Asparagus; species Asparagus kiusianus. The sequence goes on from BQKN01064141.1 coordinate 11,243, forward strand.
CAACGCTCGAGAATTCAAGCTCTGAAAAAATAAAGGCCCTGAGGCTGTATTTATAGGCTTTGCGACCTCTGTTTTCGGATAAGAACGATCGATTCACTCTTATCTTCAGTTGTAACCATTTAACCACGTTCTTGGATAATATTTTATTAGTTGAAATAAATCCAAGTAGTTAACGGTCGAAAAAAATCTCAAAACAGCTAAAAACAGGTTTTTGAGGCTGCGGATGCCCGCGGTGTCTCGGCAGTGGCCGGGACACCTTGGGGTGTCTCGGCCTCGGTTTGTTTTGCATCTAACTTTCTCATATGATTTCAAAATGAAATGATTCAAGATGTGTTAGAAAGATGATGAAGAGACTTACAACTTTTATTTTTTGAGATTTTTCATATTCGAATCGTATCATGACCAAAATCTCCATTCTTCTCCGAGACACTAACACTGTCTCGGAATTCTGAGGCAGTTTGTATCATCTTTGGTATTTTGGCTTTATCTCTATCATACGATCTCGGAATGAGTTGATCTAAGATGCGTTAGAAAGCTAACAAGGATCTCTACAACTTTACTCTTTTGAGCTTCTTTATATTCAAAGAGAGATAGTCTCTACCAAGGCCGAGACACTTGGAGTGTCTCCGCTAAGGCCCGGGACGTTGTTTCGTGCGTCCCGTCTATTTTCGTCGTATCTTCATCATCCGAACTCAGAATTATGCAATTCAAAGTGTGAAGAAAAGCCAACGAGAAGATATACAAGCTTCCATAGTTGAATCATATGTGAAGTAGATGGAACACGAGGGACGCTTCGTCTTTCGTAAGCGAAGCGTAGCTCCCGATCAGTTATTCTGCAATTCTGTTGCTTCACATAGTTAGTCGACTTACTTCATGTGTTTATCGATATCAATTAAGCTTCTGTGACCTGGATAGTAATGTTCATCATCTTCTCTCTGTCTCAGGCCGCGTGCGGAAATTCGTGAGTAATTTTTAACGCCTACAAGTAAAGCAAATATTTTACTCGTGCTCGCACGGGTGAGTCTTGTTAGATCTGAGATTACATGTAGAATAAGTAAACCTGCATCGTTAACTTAGAATGTTAAAAGCTGATTTTTTATATATGACATTTGGTCTCTAGATGTTCCTTTTTTAGTCATATACATGTGCTTCTAAATTGAATTGAACAATTTTTTTTCTGAACTACTGCTTCTCTTCTCTATTTTTTATATATACTCTATTTTTTATGGGTTTGAGCATACAAATGGCTTATATCAATAATTTATGTCATATGAATTATCAAAAATTACATAATCTATATTAGAGTTTTTTCTTCAAATAGTTTGAAACATAAAAGATGACATTTATTTCAAAATTTAAAATTTAGAGTTAGAAACATAAAAGATAGTCTAACCTCCATCCTCTTGTTTACAATATTCTCTTTATTTATAATATTCTAAAATAAAAAGAGAAAAATAAAATTTTGGCTTGCCTAATGAGAGTGTGAATATTTTTTATTTTAAAAACTTTAAATTTAAAATTAGATAGTTTAATTATCAAACTCTCTTTTGTGATATATATCTTTTTTATAATATTTAAAAAATAAAAAGGGATATAAAAAACCTGATGCTTCATATGGTCACATCATCAAAAATATCTCTTCGATGTAGGAAAAATAGAGATTTTGTTGGCTATTAAGGTCATCTTACATTGACGTTTAATTAAAAAAACTTTTAAAATTTGGTATGAACTAAAAGTTTATTAAGCTAAACATTGCAACATGAAGAAATTAAATAAAACATCGCAATTAGATGAAATATAAAACATTTACATAATGATTTCTAAAACAATCTCACGCTTAAACCTCAATTTTGTGATACTTGCATTACAATTCAACTTAATTAGAAACGTATATGTGGCTTTCAATTATCCATAAAAAATATCTTAAAAATCAAAATATTTTTTCCTAGAATAATATGGAGAACTCATTAGAATTTCAATGTAATTATTAAAAAATATCAGATAAAGTAGGGAGAATTCAAGATAATATTTTGGGTAATTTGTGTAATTTAATTTTTTTACTTTTTTGGATCGCAGGAAATATTTTTGTAATAAGAAAGTTTTTAACTTTATAGATGTTTACGTGTTATATGGTTTTTACAGTGTCTTGTATTATATTATTATTTTAAAGAGAGACACAGGTGAACTAAAAATCCCTCTTTATAAAAATCAATAAAGACATGATATTAAATTAATAAATAATAAAAAATAAGAAGTTCATTATTAATGTGTTAAGAGGAAGACTAATTCATCAACTTTAAATATAATTTGACACATGGAAACAAATGGTTTGTGAGTATATTTATGAGTATTGTGTCTTATTGTATATTTTATATACTCTTTGTGTAAATTGTTTGTCATCATAAAAAAAGGGAGATTGTTGACCTTTTTGTTTTGATGATGTTTTAACAAATTATTTATAACGAATATTGTTTGTCTAATGTTTGTGTTTTCTTATTTATTCTAGGCAAACAATGAGTTGGAGGATATGAATGGAATTAAGCTTTCATGATCATATCCGATGAAGGTTGGCAGAATATTGGAGTGAAGCAATACATCAAGTCATATTCAAGTTCAAGCTTCATCCGCAAGTTTACCAAGAAGAACTCATTGAAGATCAAGTTGTTTGGGTAAATAGTTTAGGTTTTATATTATGTGTGTTAGATACTTTAAGCTCAATATCATATACACACACATTTTATTAGTTTCTATGTGTGTGTATATATATATATATATATATATATATATATATATATATAGACACACACACACACACACACACACAACACACACACACACAGACACACACACACACACACACACACACATATTTTGTTTTTGGTTTTCAAGTTTATATAAATATAAATTTGTGAAAAATATTGAGTTATTTGTTTATAGACTTAACAATCATTATATACATATTTTATTAAGTCTATATAATCATTTTATAAAGTTTTAAAACATGGTTTAGCTAAAATGTCAAAAACGAGTGTTGTTCAAAACATCATTTTATAAAGTTCAAAAACATTGTTGGCCTTTTCTTTTGATGATGTTTTAATAAATAATTTACAACTAATATTGTTTAACTAGTGTTTGTGTTTTCTTATTTATTCTAGGTAAATAATGAGTTGGAGGATGGATGGAATCGAGCTTTTACGATCATATCCAATGGAGGTTGGCGGAATATCGGAGTGAAGCAATACATCAAGCCATATTCAAGTTCAAGCTTCATCCGTAAGTTTACCAAGAAGAGCTCATTAAAGATCAAGTTGCTTGGGTAAATAGTTTAGGTTTTATATTATGTGTGTTAGATACTTTAATCTCAATATCATATACACACACATTTTATTAGTTTCTATGTATATATATAGTTATATATATATACATATTTTGTTTTTGATTTTCAAGTTTATATAAATATAAATTTGTAAAAATGTTGAGTTATTTGTTTATGGACTTAACAATCATTATATACATCTTTCATTAAGTCTATATAATAATTTTATAAAGTTTCAGAACATTGTTTAGCTAAAATGTCAAATACAAGTGCTGTTCATTTTCATGTTTTGGATATTTTTGTAAAATGATGAGATTTCTCTATTGGGAAGTGCAATTCTAAAAATTCTTTTTATAACATGTTTATTATCATTTTATAAACATTTTCTAAAGTTTTATAAATTTTAGAATTTATTTTCTATTTTTAAAGACACTTTAAAAATTAGATTTTTAGCATGAACAGTGCCTGCATGTTTTTAAGTCGACTTATAATACCTGACAAGTTGACTTATGAAATGCTCTGGAATGTTCATTTTGCCGCTGCCAAGTTGACTTATCAGATAACGTAAGTCGACTTATAGCAAGTTGACTTATGACATTTGTAAGTCGACTTATGAGTTGTTTTTCAGTTTAATTTTTTACTTCTGCTAAGTCAACTTATGACACTATTAAGTCGACTTATAAATCCGACCGTTACACAGTAACGGTTATTTTCCAGATCTCTTTTTTTGTGAGGGTTTTTGGTCATTTTCTTTGGGTTTTTGCTGTTGTATTGTGATGTTATAAATACCCCTCAGCATTAAACTCTCCTACTAACTAAGAGAAGTTTTTAATCAAGTTTTAACAATAGTTTAAGTTTGGTTTAAGTTTGTTTAAAAAGCTTTTAAGCATTTTACAAGTTTGGTTTTGTGAAGAGAATTTTACAAGAGCTTGAGTAGATCATCCATTGGTGTTTGGGTATTCAACTCATCTCCCTCTCTCTCGCTTGTTATCTATAAAGAAGTTTTTTCTCAATTCTATTTCTAGTTTCATTTATATACTTGTTTATTTATCATTGTCATTAAGCTAGAATTACATTGAGTTTAGTTTTGATTTAAATATCTTTGTTCATACACAACCTATTGAGCGTATTGTATTTGCACATATAGTATAATTGGGGTTGTGAGATTGTGTGACTTAAGAGAGTGAGCTTACACTTAGTTCTTATCCTTGTATTAAAGAATAAAATTTGTGTTGAGCCTTCATTGTGAGGATACACCTTTGTAATACACTTACACCGAGATGAGTGCGTGGTGAGAGACGGGATCGTCCTAAGATAAGTGGCATCGGTAGTAAAGCCTAGGGAGAGGTTGTAAATCCAAGTACTTGAGGGAGACATGGGCTAGAGACCAACACTTAGAGGGTATAGAGTGTGATTACAAGAGTGTTGATTGTAAAGTTTTCGATGAGCTAGAAAACCGAGTGTGTGTTGTAAACGTTGTTGGGTGAGCGTCGAAAACCCGGTATGATAGTGGATTTCTCCCCGGGAGTGGGGAGCGGTGACATAGGACGGAAGATCTGAACTCCGTGATAATTTCTTACGTGTTTGAGTTTGGCTTGTACACTTATATTTTATTTATCTCTATCGTCATTCTCTCATTGTCTAATTTATCCACTATATTATTTGTATTTGTTTACTTACCCTTGTTTGTATATCCTTATATATATATCTTGTTGCATATCTAAATTTCTAGGATATTTGATAATTAGTTTTAATTGATATTAAATCGGATTAAATTATTATAAACCCTATTCACCCCCCTCCTAGGGTTCTTTCCTAGTGGCATTAGGGTCGAACAATTGGTATCAGAGCTTGGTGCTTTTCGATTTAAGGTCTAATTACCTTAAGTTAAAGATCCAAGTTATCTTATTATTGCTAATCTAGTTTTGAGATTATTTGTTATCTTGCTTGCAATATATATATATATATATATATATATATATAAGAAAAATAGAGAACATTGGTACCAAGTTGTTTAAAGCAAATTGGTAGTGATGTGGCCCAATCTTGCCCCTACATCACACCTCAAAGATAGAGCCTCAACCACCTTTCACCAACTCCAATGTAGATGTAGGGACAAGATTAGACCACATTACTACCATGTTGCTTGTAAATTCAATGATTTCCCCTATGCTCAATGGTGTTTTAGATTTAAGCTATTTGTTAGATCTAAAAATATCGATTTGTGGGAAGTTTTTGATCATGCTTATGTTGTGCCCACTTTGGAGAAATCCAAGTGGAGCAAAAATGATAAGAAGATGTTTACTATGAACAAGCTTGTGTTAGAATTTTTATTAAATGCATTTGATTCATCTATGTCTAACAAGCTTGATTCTTTTGATAGCGTTTGTACATTGTGAAAATTCTTAGAAGCGCATCAAGGAAACTTGGAGGAGATCCGACGAGCTTTGGTAACTTACTCTTCAAGTTCTATTGGAGCATCATCATCATGCACACGGCCACTAGGCGATAGCCCTAGCGTGGTAAGCGATTCAGAATCCAATAGTGAATTATCCATTAATGAACTCGCTTGTGCATATGAAAGATTAACGCATGCCTACAAAAAATGCATAATAATTTTATTGATCTTAAAAGCAAGCATGTTATATTAAAATCCGATCATGAGTCGCTAGCTTCCAAGTTTGATATCATTGTTAAAGAAAATAAAAATCTTAAAGAAAACAATGATATGTTAAAATTGGAAAATGATAACTTGACCTCAACCATAGCTAGCATAACTCATGAAAAGGATAATGTCATGTTAGAAGTAGAAAACATTAAAAATGAAGTTAGTTCTTTTGCTAACACTTAAATTTGTTCTACTTCTAATGTTAATGCATATATGCCTAATGATGAGTTGAATGATGTTATAAACCATATTTCCTCTTTAGATTCAACTCTAACTAAACGCATTAACAAATATAAGACGCTTGTGGAAATATGTACCAAGTCTAGTGCAAATAAGTCAAAATCATCCACACATTATGCACACATATATAGCAAAGTTTATAAGTGTTCTATTTGCGGCCGAAAAGGCCATATTACCAAATTTTGCTATGATGCACAAAAACCTACAACTAGTAGTCATATTGCTCCTTGTGCATCCCATCAAGTTTCTTCATCATCACACACGCATGCACATGCACCCATTGTTAATCATAAGCATGCTCATGTGTATTATTGTGATTTTTTTGGTAGAGTTGGCCACTTAGCTAAGTTTTATTTTGATTTACGAAAAGTTTCTAAATCGCAAAATATTTTAAAAAGACCAACATTGTTTCAAAATGTTTTTACATTTGCAAAATGCTTCTAAAAGAACACCCATGTTTGTAAATGTTTCTAATATTTCCCGTGCACTCTCATATGGTCCACAAAAATAAATGGGTCGCTTTCATTGCACATATTATAATCGGAAGGGTCATTTGCAAGAATATTGTTTTGACCTGACTAGTGCACTATATGCGCCCAAATGAGTTTATAACCCTAAAATATTGAGCTTTAATGATAGGGGTCATGACCCTAAATCTTTGGGCACCACAAGTGTTTGGGTGCCAAAACCATTTTGATTTTTAAACCAAAATTTTTAATGTTTTTATTTTTCATTTCTTGTTTTTGAAAAATTTGCTTCTATGACTTAAATTTTGATTTATGATTTTATTTGAGTGATTTGTTTTCATTTAAAAACTTTTTTCATGATTCTCATGTTTCCTATTCATTTGTTTTCATAATCTATTTTCATATGGTTTTTATGTTTTTGATTTGAGACACACTCTTCCATAATGATATATCTATATGTGTTCTCATGATATTGTTGTATGTGAGTTATGATTAGCATGTTTTTTATTTATGCTTGCTCACATATGTTTGCCTTGGTCATCATTGCATATATTCATTAAGGCTTTTTGATAGGGGGAGTCATTTCCTATTATTTGTTTCTATACTCACCGTGCTTATAGGTAGGGGGAGCATTTGCTCTCTTCATTCTTTTATGGTATTTTCCCATTTTTGATGTTGCCAAAGGGGGAGAAACAAGTGGTTTGTGAGTATATTTATGAGTATTATGTCTTCTTGTATATTTTATATACTCTTTGTGTAAATTGTTTGTCATCATCAAAAGGGGAAGATTGTTAGCCTTTTTGTTTTGATGATGTTTTAACAAATAATTTATAGCTAATATTGTTTGTCTAGTGTTTGTGTTTTTTTATTTATTTTAGGCAAACAATAAGTTAGAGGATGAATAGAATCGAGCTTTCACGATCATATCCAATGGAGGTTAGCGGAATATCAGAGTGAAGCAATACATCAAGCCATATTAAAGTTCAAGATTCATCCGCAAGTTTACCAAGAAGAGCACATTGAAAATCAAGTTGTTTGGGTAAATAGTTTAGGTTTTATATTATGTGCGTTAGATACTTTAAGCTCAATATCATATACACACACATTTTATTAGTTTCTATGTATATATAGTTATATATATACACACATTTTGGTTTTTGGTTTTCAAGTTTATATAAATATAAATTTGTGATGTTGAGTTATTTATTTATGGACTTAACAATTATTATATACATATTTCATTAAGTCTATATAATTATTTTATGATGTTTCAGAACATGATTTAGCTAAAATGTCAAAAACAAGTGTTGTTCATTTTCATGTTTTGGATATTTTTACAAAATGATAAGATTTCTCTATTGGGAAGTGCAATTCTAAAAATTCTTTTTGTAACATGTTTATTATCATGTTATAAACATTTTTCAAAGTTTTATAATTTTTAGAATTTATTTGCTATTTTTAAAGGCACTTTAAAAATTAGATTTTCAGCATAAACAATGCCTGTGCATGTTTTTAAGTCGACTTATAACACTTGACAAGTCGACTTATGAAATGCTCTGGAATGTTCATTTTGCCGCTGCCAAGTCGACTTATCAAACAACGCAAGTCGACTTATGACATTTGCAAGTTGACTTATGAGTTGTTTTTCAGTTTGATTTTTTCTTCTGCTAAGTCAACTTATGGCACTGTTAAGTCGACTTATAAATCCGACCGTTGCACAATAACGGCTATTTTCTAGATCCATTTTTATGAGGGTTTTTGGTCATTTTCTTTGGGTTTTTGCTGTTGTATTATGATGTTATAAATACCTCTCAGCATTAAACTCTCCTACTAACCAAGAGAAGTTTTAAATCAAGTTTTAACAAGGGTTTAAATTTGGTTTAGGTTTGTTTAAAAAGCTTTTAAGCATTTTACAAGTTTGGTTTTGTGAAGAGAATTTTACAAGAGCTTGAGGAGATCATCCATTGGTGTTTGGGCATTCAACTCATCTCCCTCTCTCTCTTGTTATCTATAGAGAAGTTTTTTCTAAACTCTATTTCTAGCTTTATTTATATACTTGTTTGTTTATCATTGTCATTAAGCTAGAATTACATTGAGTTTAGTTTTGATTTAAATCACTTTGTTCACACAAAACCTATTGAGCTTATTGTATTTGCACACATAGTATAATTGGGGTTGTGAGATTGTGTGACTTAGAGAGTGAGCTTACACTTAGTTCTCATCCTTGTATTAGAGAATAAAATTTGTGTTGAGCCTTCATTGTGAGGATACATCTTTGTAATATACTTGTACACCGAGAGGAGTGCGTGGTGAGAGACGAGATCATCCCAAGAGAAGTGGCGTCGGTAGTAAAGCCTAGGGAGAGGTTATAAATCCAAGCACTTGAGGGAGACACAGGCTAGTGACCAACACTTAGAGGGTGTAGAATATGATTACAAGAGTGTTAATTGTAAAGTTTTCGGTGAGCTAGAAAACCGAGTGTGAGGTGTAAACGTTATCGGGTGAGTGTCGAAAACCCGGTGTGATAGTGGATTTCTCCCCGGAAGTGGGGAGCGGAGACATAGGACGGAAGGTCCAAACTCCGTGATCATTTCTTGTGTGTTTGAGTTTGGCTTGTGCACTTATATTTTATTTATCTATATCGTCATTCTCGAATTGTCTAACTTATTCACTATATTATTTGTATTTGTTTACTTACCCTTATTTGTATATCCTTGCATATATATCTTGTTGCATATCTAATTTCCTAGGATATTTGTTAATTAGTTTTAATTAGCATTAAATCAGATTAGATTAGCATAAATCCTATTCACCCCCCCTCTATGGTTCTTTCCTAGTGGCATTAGGGTCTAACACTTTGCATATATGATTTTAGAGTTAAATTTAGAAGAACCCCCTCAATTATGGTGGATGTCTTAGAAAATTTTTCTCAACTATTTTAATTTGAAAAAACCACCCTAAAGGTTGAGTATATTATGGATTACCCCACTCAACTTTGAAAATTAAAGAAAACTCCCTCAACTATGAGGTGTCTCATAAAATCATCATAATCTTTCACACTTTTCTCACTGAATCCCTTATGTCATTTCAAAATATAAAATAAGAGAAATACCATTTTACAAATCAACCAGTTCAATTAAAAAGAAACCGCCAACCAGTAAAAAAAGAATTATTTTTAATTTACATCAATTTTTGTTCTCTTTCTCCTTTATTTCTCTTATCCATCAGTGTAATTTTTATGGTTGAAGAGTATTTTAGCCTTTTTCAGTTACCTACCGATAATGTGACATGCTAGACCTGGCAATGTAAGCTTTTAGCATGTAAAGTGAGAAGAGTTTATGAGGATTTCTAAAATTTTGAAACTGGGAGAGGGGGAAGCTATCTACAATAAGCTCAAACTCGTGGGGGTTTCACAAATTAAACTAATTGCGAGGGTGTTTTTGAGACATGCCCTATGTTTGAGGTGGTTAAGTGAGAAAAGTGTTGGCCTTCTTGTTTTGATGATGTTTAACAAACAATTTATGACTAATATTGTTTGTCTAGTATTTATGGTTTTCTATTTATTGTATACAAATAACATGTTGGAGGATGAATGGAATCAAGCTTTCACGATCATATCCAATGGAGGTTGGCGGAATAGTGGAGTGAAGCCATGCAATTCAAATTAAAGATTCAAGTTCCCGCTTCATCCGCAAGTGTACCAAGATAGAGCATATTGAAGATCAAGCTTGCTTGGGTAAATTAGTTTAGGTTTATATTATGTGTGTTGGTACTTTAAGCTCAATTATATACATACACATTTTATTGGTTTCTTTATATATATATATATATATAGGGAAAAGTAAATCTAAGGTGACACCCTAGGCTCCCACCTAAGGACGCGGCCTAAAATCACATCATTCCCTAATATTTTTCACGATCCGCTCCGTTAAACTTGATTTACATGTTCTTAAACCTAAACACACAAATTTTGGGGTGAACCCATCGTGTTTTGACCCTTCATCCACTCGCCGTAATTTTAACGGTTTTGAATGAATAGAACTTTTTGGACGACTCAACGAATGGTCAAAACACGATGGGTTCACCCCAAAATTGGTGTGTTTGAGTTTAATAATGTGTAGATCAAGTTCAACTGAGCGGATCGTAAAAAAATATTAGGAAATGATGTGATTTTAAGCCGCGTCCTTAGGTGGGAGCCTAGGGTGTCACCTTAGATTCACTTTTCCCATATATATATATATAT
>BQKN01064141.1:22576-49139 GCA_022839385.1 Asparagus kiusianus
ATATATATATATATATATATGTGAAAATAGTGTAATCTAGTTTATAGACTTAATTTCATGATTATATGTGAAAATAGTGTAATCTAGTTTATAGACTTACAATCATAATATACATCTTCTATTAAGTCTATCAAATTAGTTTATGAAGTTTCAAAACATGGTGTAGTCAAAATGTCAAAACAAGTATGTTTTCATTTTCATGTTTTGGACTATTTTGTAAAATGAAGAGATTTCTCATTTAGAAAGTGATTTTTACAAACTAGTTTTTGTAACATGTTTATTATCATGTCTACAATTATTTCCCAAAGTTTTATAATTTTTGGAATTTATTTGATATTTTTTAACAAGGTTCAAAGTTAAAATTTTCTGTGTACATGTTTATGAGTCGACTCATGAACAGTATTGAGTCGACTCACAAACTGCTGCGTAGTTTACAATTTGTTTCTGATGAGTCGACTCATAACATCATGAGTCGACCCATCAGGTTGAGTCGATTCATACCTGTCATAAGTCGACTCACAAACTGTGCTGGAAAATGAGTTTTGTTTCTGATGAGTCGACTCATGATCTTATGAGTCGACCCATGGTTTATGAGTCGACTCATGATTTTTATGAGTCGACCATAAGTTGGTTTTTAGACTGTAATGGCTACTTATGAGTCGACTCATGAACAGTACTGAGTTGACTCATAACACTGTAACGGCTATATTTCCAGACTGTACTGTTTTTGAGTTTTTGGTCTTTTTGCCTTGTTTTCTCTTGGTTTTGGGTTCCTATAAATACCCCCACATATCCTCAGTTCTAAACGTTGAAGAAAAGTTTAAACACATTTTTAAAGGGTGTTTAAGTGTGTTTAAGTTTGGTTTAAAGTTTGTTTGGTTTGTGAAGAAGCTTTCACAAGTGGAGGAGATCATCTATATTGTTTGAGCTCCATTTTAATCCATTCCTCCATCTTGTTTTTCATAGAAGAATTTCTAAACTCAATACTAGCTTTGTATTAATTATTTGTTGTTTATCATTTTTATCAAGCTAGGGTTTTACATTGAGTTTATAATTGATTTTCTCATTGCTTACACACACAACCATTGAGCTTATTGTATTTGCATAAATTGTATAATTAGGTTATGGGGAGTTGTATCAATTGAGAGTGAGCTTAATTGAGTTCTCGTCCATTGTAGAGAATAACCAAAGTTGTATTTGTGCCTAATTGTGTAGATCACTTTGTAATACACTTGTACATCGAGAGAAGTGTGTGGTGAGAGATGGGGTCGTCCTAAGAGGAGTGAGGTAGGTACAATACCTAGAGAGAGGTTGTAATTCCTAACACTTGAGGGAGACACGGACTAGTGACCAACACTTGAGAGGGTGTAAAGTGGGATTGCAAGAGTGTGAGATTGTAAAGTTTTCGGTGAACTAGAAAACCGAGTGTGAGGTGTAAACGTTATTCGGGTGAGCGTAGAAAACCCGGTTGTGATAGTGGAGATCTCCTCGAGGTGAGGAGCGGAGACGTAGGTCGTGGAGACCGAACTCCGTGATCATATCTTTTGTTTGTGATTGCATTGGCGTACTTATTCTTGTATTCATATCTTATATCGCCTTTGTGTATTTCTCTTCATATTACCCTATCACATTTGTAGATTATTTATTTACCATTGTGTTGTTTATATATCCTTGCATATATTTTACCATATAGGATATATCTCTTTGTTCATATTGCATATTCTTGTTCATAATATATTGTATATCTATCTTGTAAGAATAATATTTGAATTAGTTTTAAATTGGCATAAAATCGGATTGGATTAACATAAGACTCTAATCATCCCCCTCTAGGGTCTAACAGAAAGTTCAAGAGCTTATCTCAAATTTTCATAATTGAGGTGGGTTATCTATAATTTGTTCAAAATTGAGGGGGGGTTTTCTAAAATTAACCCATAATTTTGTGCAGAAAGGCTCTTTACATGAGTTTTTATTCTTTCCTTTCTATATTTAAATATATAACTATAAGATTTTTTTAATTACAAATAGTCATAATTTGATAAGGATTACAAAACATTTAATTATTAAAATTTTCTACTTATAGATAGCTTCAATTTGATGAGAAATCTCAGATGAATATAAGATTAAGTGTTTACATTTCATCCTTTAATGGATAAACTGATAAAGAAACAAGTGGATACTTGTGAAATGACACATGTCAATTTTTTGTGCCTTTATAAAAGGACACATACCAATTTTTTTAGGAAAATAATACAGGCACACCATCAACTACACCATCAACCACACCTCCTCTCCTGCTATAATGTAGCGGGCCCCATATAAAATTTTTTAAAAATTTTTATATGGGGCCCGTTGCACTGTAGCAGGAGAGGAGGTGTGGTTGATGGTGTGGTTGATGGTGTGCCTGTAGTGCCCCTCTTTTTTTATGTTTTTTTGGAATTCCAACAATTTCTCTTTATATATAAAGGAGGGATGTTAAATTTAGATCTTTCCGCTTTCTATCTAAGCAACAAAAAATAGATATTGCCCTAAACTATTCGACATGAAAATATCCAACGGATTTGATAAACCGGAGGATATCACTAGAACTTCAAGTGAAGAAGTAAACTTAAAAGGGGAATATAGCCTCCAAATCAGAACGGTAGCAAACTAGAGGGACTAATTTGGAACATCTTCCAACGAATGAGCAACCTAATAACAATTTTTCATGATTTGAGGGACTAATTAGTCAGAACACTTAAGCCTCGACTGGACTAATTTCAAGATGGTGACGCAATCAATGACCCAAACCACCACAACCGCGTCCCTCTATATAAACCCACGTTCACTGCTCATCCAACGCCAGCGAATTAATCTCGATATAAACCCTTTATAGAATTTTCGAGAGATCGAGAGAGGATGAGCGGAAACGGGAAGGTTGTGTGCGTGACTGGCGCATCAGGGTACATAGCATCATGGCTGGTGAAGCTCCTCCTCGGTCAGGGTTACACTGTGAAGGCCTCTGTTAGAGACCCTGGTAAAATTTATTTTAAACCCCCTCCTCAGTTTTTTATTCTGTCTTTGGTACATGGGTTTCAACTATTTTCTGCTAAACCCTAACGATGAATGTGTGGGTCTATTGATACTTGCCATTTTATAATTAGATTATAAGGTTCTTATTTATTTATTTATTTAGAAATTATATTAAGGTTTTGTGGTAGATGGGAAGCAGAATATGTTGAAATTGAAAAAAAGGAAAGGACAACTATCACAAACTCAGTCATGGGTTAGGATTACCTTTATCTCTTACACTCAAAACCGAGGCATTATGGCGTCTGTCAGAGACCCGAGTAATTAAAACCCCTCCTCAGATTTTGACCCTTTTTAATAAATTAGAAGTATAGTTTTGCTGCAATATTCTATTGGTGCATGGATTGCAAAGATTTTGTGTTAAACCCTAGTGAAGAATCAAGAAGGTGTAAACTTGTTGATTTGTGGCCTTTTTTCCGCAAACCCATTTCATTGGATAGGGGTTTGATGGTAGATGGGAAGTAAACATAATGAAATAAAAAATGGTGAAAATTAAAGCAAGTATCCAGGTGAAAAGGGAAGGGGTTTGCTGGCTGTTCGTGTCAATTGTGAAAAATTCAATCATGGGTTATGATTATCTTTAGATTTGTAACCGAGGGCATTGCTACTAAGTAAAAAAATATATATTAAGATTAAGCTTGGACAAATTTTTAAAAAGAACTCTTTTACAAATTTAATGGGCAAAACCAACTCTCTCACACAAAAAACAGCAAAACCGACCCTTTTGGGTCGATTTTGCTGCGGAACATGACCACCTCCCCTCAAACACCCCCCTGAATATAACGCCTCCGCCTCCTTCAACTCAATCCCGACCACGCTGTCGTCCTCCACCGCGCCCTCCGCCCTCCCCTCCTTATAAACGTACCACCTCGCCACCACCAAATACACCACCAGGTTCACCAGGCACAGCGCCGTCAGCAGCCAGAGCCTCCCCTCGTTCACGTCATCGGGCAGCCAGTCCGTCACCCTATTTACCACGCTCACGAGCCCCGAGCTCAGGAAGAACCCCAGCGACAGGGTGCTCAGGAACAAGCCCGTGCTCATGGTCTTCATCCCCTTCGGGCACTCGCGCAGGAAGAAATCGAGCTGCCCGACGTAGGTGAACGCCTCCCCGGAGCCGACCGGGAAGAACTGGGGAGGCGCTTGAGCTTGATCAGGGCAGCGGCGTCCAGGCAAGGCAGGAGAGGGAGAGGCCGAGGCCGAGGCCGATACGCTGGAGGGGGAGGATGGCGTGGTCGTAGAAGGGGATGGTGAGGAGGATGGAGGCGACGAAGAAGATGGTGAGGAGGGGGTGACTGGGAGAGTGGGGTTGAGACAACGGAGGAGATGGAGAAGGAGGGGGTGACTGGAAGAGTGGGGCTGAGACAACGGAGGAGATGGAGAAGGAGGTCGATTTTGCTGTTTTTTGTGTGAGAGGGTCGTTTTTGCCCATTAAATTTGTAGAAAGGTTGTTTTAAAAAATTTGTCCATTAAGCTTCATATGGAGCTTTGATTTAGTGAAGATGCATGTATACTTTGTGTGAAGTATGAGCGCGATCAGTAGAACAGTTATCTGGTCATTGAGGAGGTGGATTTCTTATGAGAAATTTATGTCGTCAAACTTGGTTGTGTTGGGTTTTCTGTTTTTCATGTTTTTCATTTTTTTATTTCGAGTATCCACATTAAAGAAGACTTTTGCTTTGGGGTAAGTGGGCTTCTTACCCTCTTGAGTACAAGTCCGGTTTCTTGCTTAAAGATAAAAGTACCATTTGAAGTAGTGATGAAAAGAAAGTGATGGGCATTTGATAAACTATAGTGCAATATATATGCATTGTACTTTGGTTGATCGCAAATGATATATTCTGTAAATGTGTTATGCATTGTACAAATTTTTTTACACGTACCTTTTCTTTTCTTTGTGTATTTTTACATCTAATCAGACTAATCTAACCATCTTATTTAGGATAACGAGAGTCTGAATTGGTTTAAATGTCTATAAACCGAAAACTCTCACATGAGCATATCAGTTTTATATTGCATGGGGTTTACGCAATTCCATTTTTCATGTTTGCCTCTACGCTTGGCAATTTGTATATTGATTTTTTAAATCTTTGGTGATATGTGTATCTTTGGGATGATTATCATGCACTTAATAGATTTATCATGGAGAGATGTGATGATTGCTTGAGTTTAGGCCCTCTCCAATGCTCAAAATTAGGATCTGAAGGATTGCCAGTTGTATTCTTAGGGAAAAAGATGTCAATCGAAACCCGTATTTTGTTTTTGAGCTCACCACCTTTCTAGTTATTCAAAGTTCAAACTTGAAACTGTTATGGCATCTGATACTAACTTGCTTTTATCATGTAGAAATTTATCATAACATTAGATAATGAATCTATATTTCTATACCATGCTGATTGAATGTTTTATTTTAATTATTTTTCTAATGGTAGAAATAAAATCCATTCACTGAACAAGGTAAAAATCTTTTAACTAGTATCTGCACCGTGTCAGGATATTATTACAAGTAAATGATACTAGAATTTCACACACCAAACCTTTGTGTGTGATGCTTTGTTTTGTTGCATATATTGGATACCACTGTATATCAAGTTGACTGTTGTTTGGCAGTAGAAAAACAGAACAGGTCTCTGATATTTTTCTTTGTACGTAACATTCAACCTTTCTTTGCGTATACCCGTGCGCTCCACATATTCATAACACTAATTAGGAAAGGGATCCTAGATTTCTTTGTCCTAATTTGGTGTCTGATGTTCTTTTATCTTACTGCTCTTGGTAGATATCTCTTTCACATTAAAATTCATTTATCAACAGGATATATAAATTAGTTAAGTTCTGTATATTTGCTTCTCTAGCTTGCATGCCGTCATTGCTTCTATGGAGTCTCTTATTACACATATGGCTCTTTTTTACATTTCATGAATCCTATCTAACAGCAATGCATGTGTTATCTTTTTTAGCTGATCCGAAGAAAACAGAACATTTGCGTGCTTTGGGTGGAGCCAATGAGAGATTGCATCTGATTAAAGCAAATTTATTGGAAGAAGGCTCTTTTGATTCTGTTGTTGATGGGTGTGAAGGTGTCTTTCATACTGCTTCTCCATTCTATCATGCTGTCACGGATCCACAGGTTTATATTCTAATCTTTGCTGGATCAGTATGAGTTCCTTGATTCTATTTTAGCTGCATTGGTTTATTTTATGCTGTAAGGTTCTTTTTAACAAAGCAGTTTGCATCATCGGATTAGTGCTGTCCTGATTTGGTGTCTTTTCCATTCCATCTTCTTTTGGTTTTTTTTATGGAAATTATTTAAATTGATAGGGGACCTTTGTTGGTTGAACAAAGTACTTAGTTATTGTGGTTTTGGTATAGTTATTGGTTGACAAATTATGAGAAATTTGTGTTACATTAGGATCGTACAAATGGATGTATCTACGCTGTTTCATGTGAATGCTATGTAGCAGCATATAGCACTTAAAACATAGGAAAACTGAATCCTCCATGTATTCTACTTCTAGTAGACTTTACTTCTGTAAGGGCTGTGAGTCATGCTTTCTTTTAGTTTCTGCTGTTGATTAAATGATGTTATATTGGTTCCTATTTTGTTCTCTAGTTATATGATAATTTTTAGTTCTGTTCTATTGTTTACTTCATTGTGCAGTTTACATCCATGTATTTGGCCTGAAATATGGGCTTATATAATCTTCTTCTAACTAATATCATGAAAGTTCCATTTGCTATATACATCTTGGGCCCCTGGGAATCCTTAGTTGCCATACTTTTACTTTTATTTGCAGTCATTACGGATGAGATGGAATACTGTTTTCATTTTCATGTTGGTCTGCGAGCATACTAATATATTTTTTCAGTTTGACAAAATTTCATTATTGGTTTACTGTTCTTTCCTTTTTTCAGGCCGAGTTAATTGATCCTGCGGTGAAGGGAACTCTTAATGTTCTGAGTTCGTGCAAGAAAACTCCAACAGTGAAAAGGGTTGTTGTTACCTCATCCATGGCTGCTGTTGCATTTAATGGAAGACCACGAACTCCTGATGTGGTAGTTGATGAGACGTGGTTTTCTAATTCGGAATTTTGCAGGCAGTCAAAGGTTGGTGCGGATATTTCTATATAAACTCTAGACTTATTTGTCCCGTGGCTAATGAGTAGGATGAGTATTTGCAAATCAAGATTGAAAAACTAGAATCAACTATAAAGCCAAGGATCAATAGAAAAGTGAATTTTTGTAGTCAATGTTATTGTTGTGGTGTTATATCTTCTTTCAACAGGTTGGGGTTTCACAATTTTATATGCCAGTAATGATAAGGAACAAAATGGGAAGTTGTTAAGAGGGTAGCTTTATGGTTAGTCTTTTAGTTCTTCCTACAAGGGTAAGGTGTGACTTTATTGCACCATTCTTTTATGCGCTTTAATATGTTCTGCTAAAAGGTTTGTTGTACAGTTGTTCTCGAGTATACCTTATTGACAATTTCTTTAAAAAAAAGGAACAGAAAAAAGCAACATACTACCTGCCTTTTCTTCTTTAAATTGCTTTTAATTCTGCTGAAATTCCACATTTAGTTTTTATTTTCATGATGAAGTTTTTTTGGAATATTACGTGTTATACTTTACATGTTCTGATATCTCTGAGCGAGTAACGTTCTTTGCTATTGGCTATCATATTTATGAAAGTTTTGATTCCCAATTTCTGAAATTTGCAACTAATGTACTATGGCTTAAGGCAGTTTCAACAGAAAACAATCATGTCTCTACTCCTTTTTTCCCCGCTTTCTCACTACAAGTTGATTACTTTACAAGCATTTGACTTATATCTGAGATTCACAGATCTTTCGGTTTATAACAGTTATGGTATGTACTATCAAAGACCTTGGCAGAAGAGGCTGCTTGGAAGTTTGCAAAGGATAATTCGATAGATATTGTTACAATAAACCCAGCAATGGTTATAGGTCCTCTTCGTCAGCCAACCCTTAACACAAGTTCTGCTGCAATCTTGAACTTGATAAATGGTATGTTATGACATATTGCTCATGAAAGATCAGTTTGCATGCATATCATCTTCTTGATGGCTAAGTTGTAGTGAAACCCTAGATTTATCTTTATATGATGGAAAATGTTTTTTTTCTTTCCAATATATGTGGAACTTTCGTTGTATCTGACAAAGTTTTTTTTTTGGTCAATGAAAATGAATTTTTATTCACCCACCAAATATGAACATGTTTGCTACATCATGAACACCAGAAAAGTCTGGTAGTAGACAAGAAGAAAAAATTACATTCTTTCTAGCTTCTCCTTCATTTGAAGAGGAAGATTTTCATTCAGAATTTTAGAATAGATGGACATTTTGATTGCATGGAAAAGTTTTTCAGGCTCACGAGCTTTGCACTGAAAAATACTCGTGTTTCTCTCTTGCCAAACCATGTACACTGCTGCTGAGAAGACCATTCTTTTTAGCTTCTGCATAAAACCCTTGCCTTTGATTTGAGTCTGTGGCTGTACCATCTAATAAGTTGATTCCAATCACATGATCTCCAGGAGAAATCTATCCAATTCATAACCTTGTTCTAGACATTTGCCGAAAACTGACATTCAAAGAAGAGGTGTGCACATGTCTCAACCTGAATGTTAGAACACAGAACACATTGGTTTGTGCTTAACAAACCCAATCGGCATAATCTATCCTATGTTAAAAGTCTGTAATGATTTTCTAGCCAAAGTATGAATGAATGTTTAGGATATTGTAGACCCCTCCAAACTGTATCAGCCCAGGCGACAGAGGGGACATCTTGATTTATAGCTCTGTATATAGCAGATACCTGGAGCTTACCACCTTTGCAGCAACCTGAAACAACTTGCTGAAAATTTCCAGCATCACCAAAGTTACTCATGTCCCTCAACTTAATGAGTTGCTTCCACATCCAAGAGTCATTCACTTTTGATTGAACTTGCCATATTTATTGATCATCACCAAATTTATTGATCATCATGTATCTGACAAAGTTATTTCCAAATAAACATCACATGTCGACAGGTGTATTATATGAAGTTATGATTGTTCCATTTGGTTCTTTGTAGGATCATCAACATATCCCAATTCAACCTTCGGGTGGGTAAATGTCCAGGATGTTGCCAAGGCACATATCCTAGCATATGAAGTTCCTACAGCAAGTGGAAGATACTGTTTAGTTGAGAGTGTTGCTCACCATTCAGAGGTTGTGAAGATTTTGCGAGAACTATATCCTTCTCTTCAGCTCCCTCAAAAGTAAGTTGTTATTATATCCAACTATTTTTTCCTTATTTTTGCAATATGGTGTATAATATTGAAATCATGTTGAACAACAAGAATTCCTTTATTAACATTTTGCCATTCTGGACCTTTTTAACATGACTATGTACTGTTATTACTGTGTACTTTCTGCTCTTTTCCTCAAATGGTTTTTGTTTGGCTATGAATCTGTATCAAATTAAACCTTATTGCATTTGTTCTTTCTCATGGTTTGTCGGACTTTGAGCGAACTACAGCTTTGTATATATGGAGCCAAAAAATTGTCAAGTCCACCGGTTATTGTTGTCAAACCATTTCTAAATTATTCTGACACATCTGTTACTATAGAAAGTTTGCCCAAGTTTTTTCTGTCACTTCTATCAATATCATTACCCTTTTGGGGGTTGCAGCTGCCATCTTTAGAGGGCCTTCACTTACCATTTTCGTCCAACCATAGTTGGTTTTCGTGTATTACATATAGGTTATATATTAAAAATAATATTAAATATACATGTTAGAGTATAAATGTATAGCCCTCAATCTTCGTCATAACTTGGAAGTTCTGGTACATAGGTAGGGTCCTTTAGCATGGAACCAAAGCAACCTAGGTTCAAGTCCTTTTGGTCACGAATTTGTAAAGCGAATTTTAAAAATGATACCACTCTGTGGTCCGCAACAATGTGGGGGCATGTTAGAATATGGAAGTATAACTCTCAACCCTAACCACAACTTCAAAGGTTGGTGTAGCGTGATGTAGTGAAATGGTCCTTTGACAATATTTAGGTCTTTTACAATATATTGTAGTAGTTCCCACTTGAGATGTCTGTCCTTCTGCCTGTATCCAATGTCTAGGCATAAATTTGGACCTGAGATGCCATTAAGCACAACCTTCCATGTCAAATTAGATCCCAAGCTCACTAACCATTCCATCTTGTTACACATTTGGTCTTAAACAAATTCCTTAACAATGAGAAGTTTGCTAACATTTTATTTTGGTTTCAACTCCTTTGTTATGAATATGAATAAAATGTTACCTTTTCCTACTTGGAATTGATGTTACTTATGTTCTGTTCCATGTAATGCACAATGAGTCCCTTTACTACATTTGAAAAACCTATTAAGGACCATTTATGGAAAATCATATAGGTAGGAAGCAGATTGTGAGGCATGTCCCACTATCAATTATTTTAAATCGGTGGAATCAGTGTACAATATTGCTGCAATCAGAATGTTGTATCACTGCAATTTGGTTATTGTATTAATGCATCACAAACTTCAAAATTTGTACTGGGAGGCTTGTGTACTCTTGAACTATAGTCTTCATGTTACACATACTACATGATGCCCCCGTCACGACCCCCCCCCCCCTTGTTAGATCCCTTTTTTTTTTTTCTCATGGAAGATATGCCTTAGACGCACATAACAACAAGACATTCTATAGAAAATCATATTGGAAGTAATATTGTGACATGTCTCATACTATTAATTTTAAATCAGTACCATCAACATACAAGATATCAGTGCAATGAGAATAATGTGCTAGTACAATCGGATTATTGTATTAGTAATTTAGTACAATGGTATTAGTACATGCACCAACTTTTAAATCTGTGTTAACCACTTGTTATGTCCTTCCGCCTTGCACATGATTTCCTATAGAGGCCTATATGGGTTTTGATCCTTCCTATTTTTGGTTTCTGTAACTAACCACATTGCATTCTGGCTGACTGCAGTTGTGCTGAAGACAAGCCCTTTATGCCAACTTACCAAGTTTCCAAAGAGAAGACTAAAGGGCTCGGCATCGACTACATTCCTCTGAAAACAAGCCTCAAGGAGACCGTTGAAAGTTTGAGGGAGAAGGGGTTTGTGAGCTTTTGAGAAAGAAACTGACGACTTCTTTATAGTAAAATAGATTGGTATATTGTTATATTCTGCATCAATATAAGCTGTCGCTTAGAAATTTATATATATCTGAATAAAGTGGAGGATTTGAACCTTAAAACTTTTTGAATATTGATGAAAGGTATTGTTCTTCTCCAGTAGTCATTTTGATATTTCCCAAGAATAAGACGCGCAAATAAGGAATTCCCGGGAATCAAAAGCACAGATTGGCATGCTTACTAAATTTTTTGTCTCGTGAAACTTTCAACCTAGCTTTTTGTTGGTACATATTTTCTCTTCCAATCATTTTTATGTTACTGTTCATGGTTCTTTTGTGCAAAAGAACTTAGAAATTTTGTTTTAAAACTTGACGCATTTTCAACCCATAAATTGTACCAATTGGCTAAGGTAGCCTTCACAACTCAAGGCATGCATGTCAGCCAAAATTTCGTGCGGACGACCGCTATGTTTTGAGCTAGCAATTGAAGGTAACAGAAGAATGAGGTCAAAGTGCCAAAACGCTTTTCAATTTGGGATCGAAACATCAATAAATTGGATGTTTTTAGCTACCTTAAGGATCAATGAACTGAGACTCTTTGTGTATTATGGAACATAACGACGTGGCGGAAGCATAATTAAAGAGATAACTACTTATTCTTGCATGAGTAAAATGACACAAACCCTAGAAATTCTCGGATATAAAACTTCAGAATAATATAATTACCAACATGAAGAGTCTACATAAATTAGTCCACCTTTTGCAGGGTATAAAACAAAGAGAAAGTTCCAAACTAACATTTTCTCAAGGAAATCAACTTCTTAGACTATCAACAATGGTTTTGTTTTTCAACACCCTACTTTTTACTTTTTAACACTCCACATCATCTTCTCTCTCTTCCACCTAATAATTCAACATCCACTCAACTTTTACACTCTACAATGGTTTTGTTTAATAAAATTCAACACCCTACCCCCACCACTTTTATTTCATATTCTTTAATCACCAAACATTCCGAATTTTGCCCATATGTGTCCAGCGCCCGCCACGTGTCCAGCGTGGGCTCCACTCCCTCCTCTTTCAACATGTTGAATTCTTCCAACTCTATTTAATCCACCTCATTTTCAACACCCCATTCAACACCCCCATTACACCCATTCAACTATTTAATTCATCATTCAACAACCCCATTGTAACTAGCCTTAGAAATAAAGGACTTTTTATAAAAACTAGAAACTAAAAAAAGAAACCAGAATCTTTAAAAACTAGAAACTAAAAGAAACCAGAATCT
Organism: Asparagus kiusianus; assembly: GCA_022839385.1. NCBI lineage: Eukaryota > Viridiplantae > Streptophyta > Magnoliopsida > Asparagales > Asparagaceae > Asparagus > Asparagus kiusianus. Next base: position 35,095 of record BQKN01064141.1, read on the forward strand.
TTGATGCACAGTTTGATCTCTTTTGACCCTGATACTCGGCTAGTGAGACAAATCTATTCTAGACGACTCTTCCATGTGCAGTTTGATTTCCTTTGACTCTGAAACTCATTTGAAAGACAGAGCTATTCTTGATGTATAGTATCTTTTGAGTTTTCTAAAAACATATATAATAGCGATTCTATTGAGGGAATTAAAATTTACGATCCGTTGAAATTACATGTCGAAATCGGGTCAAAACTGCCCTCTTTTCTTGTATCGTCCAGGCCTCGCACGATTTGACTTCTCCTGAAAGGCATCAACAATTGATTCTGCATCACATAACCACATAATAAAATTCTTATACTGCTCAACTTTGAGGTGCTCACATTTAAAAACAATTATGAATCTAATATTTTCATGGACATAATTTCAAAATTATCTAATTCAGAAAACTAGTGAGCAGTCGTGGATTTGATACCTAAAGCTCATCGTGTAGCTCCTCTATCTGACAATATCATTATTTGTCAGAATCATCTGCACTGTGCAATCTGTTCGGCTCCACTAAAAATCCAGTACTTGTTATTTCTATGCTACCCAATACAATATCAGAAAAACAAATTTCACAAGTAACTCCTGATGTCGAACACACTGCGGACATATTTATGGAGAATCGAGATTGACACATGCCCAAACGCGGACCTGGTGGAGGAAAATAACTTATAACGAAGAACATGTCATATCTCTTAAACCGTAAGTCGGAATTGGACGAATTATATATGTAAATCACATATTTTTTCGAGTCGGAGTACACCAAGCCCACCGTTGTTCGGTTTGCCACCGTCAATTTCACCAAATCCCTCCGGATTTAGAGATATCAGCTTTTTTGTTATTTTTTTACTATTTCAGGTAATATTTTAGGAGTCTGTTTTGATTAGGAAGCAAATCCGGTTTGTTTTCAAAATTAACCGATTTACTTCCCTAATTCTAAGGAGTCTTTTAGGAAGAGTTTTGTTATTTCTATTTTTGGTAAAGTTTGAGTCATGGTAAGAGTCTTGTTTATTTTCTATTTAAGCAGAGTATTGTAAAGCCTTAGAGGTATAACTTTTCATCAATAAAATTTTTCTTTTAATATTTCTTTGTGGATTTAAAGATCGTTTTTTGTGGATTTAAAGAACACCCCTTTATAAATTCCATTGTTATCACTTCCGAGCTGCGTCACCTCCTCACATCCAAACTTCTCTTTTTATTAGAAAAAAATCTCCATAACCTATATAAAGCCAAAAGGTTTTCTATGTGGATATAGAGTATCTTCTTTACTTGCTGTAATAGTCATTCTCATTTATATGATGTGGTTGTCATCCTCTAGAAGTGACTGTCCATGATAGAAAGAGGATCATTAAATCTATCAGACTTGTCAATTGTCATCCATGAATTTGGACCTCCCTGGGCTCTTGCATGGGATTCAACGATAAACTCTAGCTACGACTAACTCAACCCAAACACTTATTTGACAATTTAAATATAATTTAGACAAGTATTTTGCTCGTGCCTTGTACAGATAAATTTTACATGTAGAATAAAAAATATAAAGAAGGTAGTGGAAACCAAATCCGTATTATTAGCTTAGAAAGGTAGAAGTATGATACTTTATTTATTTATCTATCTAATGTTTGGTTTCTAGAGGTTTTTTTCTTTAATCATATGCATATGCTTCCAAATTAAATTGAATAGATTTTTTCTAATTTGTTGCTTCTCTTTTATATATTTCTTTATATATAATCCAATTTTTATGTATATGAGCATGCAAGTGGATTAACACCAATGAGTTATAGCACACAGATTGTTGGAAAGTAAACAATTTGAATTGGAGTTTTTTCTTCAAATAGTCTGGAACTTAAAAAAAATTATAAGGGGCGGATGACTTTTATTTCAAACTTTGAAATTCAGAGTTACATAGTTAACCCACAGACTCTTCTTTACAATATTCCTCTTTTATAATATTCTAAGATAAAAAGAGAAAAAGAAAAAGTTGGCTTGCCAAATGAGCATGTGGATTTTTTATTTCAAAATTCAAAATTCAAAATTTAAAATTAGTAGCCTAATCATCAAACTCTCCTTTGTATATCTCTCCTTTTTTATATAATACTAGATGGAATTCACGTGTAACGCACGTGGTCAAATATTATAATTGTTGATTTTTAGTTTATGTATTTACTATAACATAGTTGCAAAAATTTTTATGATTATCATAATATATTAAAAAGTTACAGATATTTTAATATATGAAATCTTGTTGGTTTCAACACTTTACCTTACACATAATTAGTGAGGTTTATAGTCTTAAAATAAGAGCAATTTAATGATTTGGAATTCTAATTTTAAAATATTAATGATGTAAGAGCTAATATCTAAAAGACTATTATTATTAATGAAATAATAAATCTTGAATTCATCAACGTAAAACGATAGGTTTATCTGGTCATAGAGGATTTTGTTTAATCATAAAGAAATCACTTGCGCCTATTGTCTACTTCCACTTTCTATTATCTGGCGATTGAGTATTATAGATATTCAAAAACTTTTTTATAGAATTTTCAAAGTTAGAATGTGTAAATTCAATCAAGAAAGAAAATATAAATTGCGTGATCAATTCCAAAATCTGATATTATATCTTCCTACATCTTCTCAACTAATTAATTAATTTATCAAAATAATTATTCTCTAATTTTAGAAAACTATAAAATATAATTTGAGAATGATTTAAACATATTTTGTATACATAAGGATTGTATTTTAACAAAATAATATAGATCTATCCACTATTGAATAATATCCAAAAATTTACGCTAAAGAGTTAAAAGAATCTAATAACACTCATATCCAAACTGTATGCTTCATAAAGGTGAGACATATAAAATAAAAAACTTAATTTATTTTGTTAAATAACTTATTAAAAATCATAAAAGATAAGGAGAACCATAAGGATCACATAGTCATCCCAAATAAAAATTAAATTTCTCTTTGCGAATTTTGTAGCAAAAGATTTTTAGAGATACTGATAAACTTGCTATAAAATCTACTCTTATAAGATTGATATTGTTGGATAGCAGTATTCCTAATCTATTTTGGTAACATGAGGTTATTAAGATTCCTAATTTGTTTTGTTTTTGGTTTTAGGATTCCTGGTTTGTTTTGGTTTTAGTTTTTCTATATATATGGAGATTAGAATCAATCATCAAAGGGTGGAGAGTTGTAATCAGAGATTAGAGAGACTTTTGAGCATTGTGAGAGGGAGATATTATGAGCAAGTTGAGAGCTTTGGTTGAGGGTTAGTTTATGAGTTTTATGAGATTGTAACCCTTTGTACTCTCCTTGATTTAGTGGAATCTCCCCCATCCTCTCCCCGTGGACGTGTAGGAAATTTGTCGAACCACGTAAAATTAGTTGTCTCGCTATTTGTATGATTTGTAATAGCTTATTTAGGTTCCATCGACAGGTCAGTCCTAGAACTGATGAGAGAAAGAGCTGATATCTCACTTGGTTAAGATATTTTGCTTAAGATTCTTGTTTTTTTTGTAAAACAAGATTTCCTATTGCTACCTGACTCTCTTGTTATGCTGCCGAAGTGCTGCCAAAATTTTCGCTGGGCGCAACAAGTGGTATCAGAGTCCAGATTTCAGATCTAGGGTTTTTGAAATTAGGTGGAGGAAGATTCTTATGTGAAGCTTGGTTCTTAAAGTTCTAGGCTTCGATGGAGATAGCATTAGAAGTTACCGTTAGAGATTTCGCTTTCCTCGTGTGGACAGGAGATCTATTTAGAATCCGATCTAGGATTCAGTTGGGTGATTCTTAATTTCTATCAAAGTTTGACTCTTTCTCTACAACTTAGAGTTAGTTTGTAATGGGAGAAGAAGGTGAAAGCAGCAAGTTGATGGCGAGTACAGTTCAAATTGGTTTTCAGAACACCAAAATTAGTATGGTGAAGTATGACAGTAAAATCAACTTTGGTTTGTGGATGAGCGACGTACAAGATGCGCTTAATGCTCAGAACTTGGAGGAGACCATCATGGTCCACGAGAGACCACTAAAATATGAAGAGACGATATGAGAAAAGATGAATAGGAACGCTTATGGGGTGATCAGGTCCTGTTTGGAACATGAGCTGAAGTATGATGTGATTGGGGTGACGTCTGCGATGAAGATGTGGGAAATTCTCAATAATAAGTACCTTACGAAGAGTGTTGAGAACATGTTGCATTTGTAACGTAGGTTATTCAAATTCCAGATGTCTAAAGGCACATTGCTTACGGCTCATGTGAATAACTATACGAAGTTGTTATCGGACTTGACAAATATTGATGAGAAGATTTCGGATGAGTACAAGGTTATTATCTTATTAGGCTCCTTATCGGATGAGGAGTATGACACCTTTGTGCTCACTTTGTTGAACAAGAGATCTTCTATCAGCTATAGTGAAGTTACTAATACTTTGACGAACTATGATTTGAGGAGGAAGGATAAGGAGACTTCCCGTGCTAGTACTTCAGGCGAGGCCTTGTTGACGAGAGGTAGAAGTCTATATCCGAAAGGTGGTAATATAGGAAGGTCAAAGTCAAGAAACCGTCACCAATTAGCAAAGAACCAATGCTCATTCTGCAAAGAGTAAGGACATTGGAAGAGAGACTGCCCGAAGCTCAAGGAGAAGGAGAATGTCAAGAAAAAGGGCCCGAAGGCCAATGAGGTGAACGTTACGAAAGGCGATGATTCCGATGATTTGAGCTTTTCTCTATTGCTTACTCTGGAGGTGAACCACTTGGATGCATCAGATTGGATACTTGATTCCGACGCTACCTATCATGTGACCCCTAGGCGAGATTGGTTTGCATCTTTTGAGAAGTTCGATGAAGGAGTTGTAGTCATGGGAAATGATCAGTCCTGTGGCATTTGTAGGATAGGTACTGTGCGGATCCGGATGTACGATGGAGTAGTCCGTGCATTAAAAGAGGTGAGATTCGTTCCTCAGCTGAAGAAGAATCTTATCTCAGTTGGAGCTTTGGAGGCAAAAGGATTCAAGGTGACCTTTAAAGACGCTGTAACGAAGGTTACTAAGGGATCTTTGGTAGTGATGAAGGAAGTTCGCAGTCAAAATTTATACTATCGAGCACCGAGATTGGCCAGGTTACTTCGGCTATTTCAAAGACGGACATGAGCAGGTTTTGGCATTACAGGCTAGGGCATACAAGAGAGAAGTCACTGCAGGCGCTGTACAAGCAGGGGCTATTGAAGGGAGCCAAGAGTGGTAAAGTGGAGTTCTGTGAGCACTGTGTACTTGGCAAAAAGATAAAGGTGAAGTTCGGGATTGCTATCCATAGGACGAGGGGCATCCTGGACTACATGCACACAGACGTTTGGGTCCCACCAAGACTGCATCACTTGGTGGTCGACATTGGTTCGTCACGTTCGTTGATAATTATTCTAGGCGATGTTGGGTGTATACCATAGCAAAGAAGAGTGAAGTCCTAGATATATTTGTGGATTGGAAGAAGAGGTTGGAACTGCAGACTGGGAGAAAGATCAAGACGTTGCGATCCGATAACGATGGTGAATACACATCAGATCCATTTCTACAGCTATGTCGAGACGAGGGCATAGAGAGACACTTCACGGTTAGTCATACACCATAACAGAATGAGGTGGCAGAAAGGCTAAATCGGTCTTTACTGGAGAAGGTCTGATGCTTATTATCGCAGAGTGGTTTGGAGAAGATCTTTTGAGTTGAGGCACTTACATATGCGAGCCACCTTATTAATAGGCTGCCTTCATCTGTGATTGAGGGGAAAACCCCTATGGAGAAGTGGTCGGGAGAGACAGCATGCTATTATGACCAGCTCAAGGTATTTGGGTGCACTGTATTTTATCATGTGAGAACAAATAAATTGGAACCTCGAGCTAGGAAGGTCATATTTGTGGGATTCAAGCACGGTGTCAAGGGATTTGAGATCCAATTGATAGGAAGATTATGCTGAGTAGAGACGTCATGTTTGATGATGCTTCTATCTTGAAGCTTCCCAGCTCTCATCGGGTGGAGAGCAACCCGACGGAGGAGATATCGCAGGTGGTGAAGATCAATACAACTCTACATTGTCCAGATAGTATAGTATCCATTAGAGTACCGACTAAGGTGACACCAGGCGAGCATGACGGTGACATGGAGGATACGGGTACTGATGTGCAGGGTCAGGGACTGACGACTCAGGTTCAGGAATCTATTATTGTTCGGAGACAGAGGAGAGATATACGGATACCAACACGATATGCCGACATAGTTGCGTATGCACTTCCGGTGAAGAGTATCAATGAGATGGTGCCTACTACATTCAGGGAGGTCGAGCAGAGTTCAGAGGCTGATTCGTGGCAGGTAGCTATGTAGGAGGAGATTGAGTCTCTTCATAAGAACGATACATGGGAGCTTGTTGAGCTTCCAAAGGGGCGGAAGGTAATTGGTTGCAAGTGGGTATACACGAAGAAAGAGGGCATTGAGGGCACTCCATTGAAGTTCAAAGCTAGGTTGGTTGCAAAGGGTTATGCACAGGAGGAAGGTATTGACTATAATGAGGTTTTCTCTCTGGTGGTGAAGCACTCTTCGATTCGGATTTTGCTAGCTTTGGTGGCGTAGTATGGTTTGGAGTTAGATCAGTTGGATATGAAGACGGTATTTCTTCATGGTGATCTTGATAAAGAAATATATATAACTCAGCCATTGGGATTCCGAGCTGTAGGGAAAGAAAATTGGTTTGCAGATTAAAGAAATCGCTATACGGTTTGAAATAATTTCCTCGACAGTAGTATAGGCGATTCGATGGTTTTATGATTGGTCATTCGTATACTCGGAGCCAGTTTGATCCTTGCGTATATTTTCGTAAGTTGAAAGGAGGTGCATATATTTATTTGTTGATCTATATTGATGATATGTTGGTTGCCTCTATTTCCAGATCTGCTATAGATGAGTTGAAGGCACAGCTTTCAAAGGATTTTGAGATGAAGGATTTGGATGAGGTGAAGCGCATTTTAGGGATGGAGATCGACAGAGACAAGAAGAAGGAAAGAATTTGTTTGACACGGGTGGCTTATTTGAAGAAGGTTCTACAGTGATTTCATGTTAGCATGGATACAAAGCCAGTTAATGTACTATTGGAAGCCCATTTGAAGTTTTCAGCTGATCTTTCACCGAAGACAGTTGAAGATCAAGAGTTGATGTCGAAAACTCTATATGCGAGCACGGTTGGGAGCTTGATGTATGTGATGGTATGTACGAGACCAGATTTATCACAGGCGGTGAGCATGGTATCAAGATACATGCACGATCCAAGAGTGGGTCACTGGGACGCCGTGAGATAGATTTTAAGGTATATTTGAGGTATGCTCAATGTTGGTTTGGTTTATGAGCGGGACACTACAGGTGGGAAGTTGTGTATTGGCTATGTTGGTTCGGATTATGCCGGGGATTTGGATAACCGTCGGTCTATGACGGGGTATGTGTTCACTTTGACCCGTGCGCCTGTGTATTGGAGATGCACCTTACAGTCGACGGTAGCTTTGCCTATGATGGAGACAGAGTATATGACGATTACAGAGGCTGTGAATGAGGCTATTTGGCTTCAAGGACTTTTGGAGGAACTTGGTATATCGCAGCGGTCCGTCGCTATTTATGGTGATAGCATGAGTGCTATCTATTTGGCTAAGAATCAGGTTTTTCATACGAGGATGAAGCATATTGACATTCGTTATCACTTCGTTTGAGATGTTCTTGAAGATGACGATGTAGAGATTGTGAAAGTCCACACGAAGGATAATCCGGCGGATATGCTCACTAAGGTAGTTCCGAGCAACAAGTTTGATTATTATCAAAACTTGTTACACATTCGTGATTGTTGAGGCTGTTGACGGTCATTTGGATGAACTATGGGTGGCTTGATCCCTTAGGAGAGGGGGTACGTAGGCAACCACATTGGTGCACCCAAATTTAGTAAGACGACGCATTGGTGCTCATGTTGGTGTCAGCTCAGCTTTGGGAATATTTCACCGAGGTGGAGAATTATTGGATAGCAGTATTCCTAATCTATTTTGGTAACATGAGGTTACTAGGATTTCTAATCTATTTGGGTAACATGAGGTTATTAGGATTTCTAATTTGTTTTGTTTTTGGTTTTAGGATTCGTAGTTTGTTTTGGTTTTAGTTTTTCTATATATATGGAGATTAGAATCAATCATCAAAGGGGGGGGGGGGGAGTTGTAATCAGAGATTAGAGAGACTTTTGAGCATTGTGAGAGGGAGATATTGTGAGCAAGTTGAGAGCTTTGATTGAAGGTTAGTTTGTGAGTTTTGTGAGATTGTAACCTTTTATACTATTCTTGATTTAGTAGAATCTCCTCATCCTCTCCCTGTGGACGTAGGTAATTTGCCGAACCACATAAAATTAGTTGTCTCGCTATTTGTGTGATTTGTAATAGCTTATTTAGGTTTCCTTGACAGGTCAGTCCTAGAACTGATAAGAGGAAGAGCTGATATCTCACTTGGTTGAGATATTTTGCTTAATGTTCTTGTTTTCTTTGTGAAACAGAATTTCCTATTGCTATCTGACTCTCTTATTGTGCTGTCGAAATTTCCGCTACGCGCAACAGATATCACATGTGTCTTAAATTGTTCTTTGTTTAAGGGTTAATTTTAGAAAACTTTCCCTCAACTGTGGGGGAAATGTTAAAAAAATCCCCCCCTAACTACTTGAAATGAGTAAATGTTTGTTCGTCAAATTTGGGGTGTTATAGTTAATCTATCTCAAACTTCAAAATTTTGATTTAACCCAATAAACTTTTCTTGTAACCCCTCAAAACTAATATCATTTAGTCAAATTCATTATGTGATAAGTATTTAACTTGGAAAGACCAAAATATCCCTCAACCATAAAAGAATTAGCTTGGTTTTTGCTAGATGACAGAAAAAGTGAAGATTTAGAGGTAAAAAGAATTATAAATTGGCCGTAATCCTTTTATTATCAGTTGAGAGTTTCTTTTAACTAAAATGGCTTTCTTTAATATGGTATTTTGACAAAATCGCTTATTAAAGTCTTTTACATTAAGGGTGTTTGTTAAGAGATGTGTAAAAGATCACGAGAATTTTTATAAGACACGCTAAGTTGAAAGATGTTTTCTAAAATCGTATCAAAGTTGAGAGGGGTTATTTATAACACCTCTATAGTTAGGAGGCTCTGTCAAATTAAATTAGTTGAGTGATTTTTTTGAGACATTCCCCATACTTGAGAGAGTTTTCAAAGAATTATCTATTCTTTTAAATTTAGTTCAAATATTTTATAATTCTATATTAGTACCTAAATTATAAGCAATCTCAAACTTTTAAGGGAACAATGTAGAATTATTAGAGATTTAAAATTAATGAAATAATATCTAAATTACCTTTAAATATTGCTCTTATACGCAATATATGAAATATTGGCCGATATATCGCTCTATCGAATAATATCAAAGGTTAAATACTTTATCTTAATAATATTTATGGTTTTATAATATTTTCTTTTATTTGGGGATTTTTTTATCATATATTGATCATTATCAAAAATATTAGCTGGTATAATAAAACCGAGTTATTTTTAATTTGATTGTGGGCATGGTATTAGGTTGTGTTTGGAAACAAAAACTAAAGCACAAGTCACAAAAGCCACAATTCATATCCTAAATTTCTCCACTCTCAGCTCTCCTAAATCTCAAGCATATGTCTTGACGGTAATTCTTATGTTTAAAATTCATCAATATCTGAGATTATAGATTAAAATATTATATTATGTATGAGCATTATCTCATATGACACCCAAATATTTTTTTACATAACCCCGATTATTGCAATCCATTATTATGAGTTTTATTTGTCCAGTATTTATATAATGCCCAACACTTTGTAGTAGTCCTTCGAAAGCCTCTTCTAAAGTTTTCTAAAAAATATATATATATTCAGAAATAATTCAAAATCTTAAGATTATTCAAAATATGATGCTTTAATATGATGAATATTATTTATCAAAGGTATCACATATTATTGTTTGTGGTTAACAAAGGCTTTAAATATTTCTTGACTTAATTAAATTAAATACCTTTTAGTTTATAAAAGTTTTAATTACATACCTCCACTTGTATCTTTCGGCACTTAAATATCCTAATTTTTTTAAAATTGTATGTTTGTACCTTCTATACTTAAGAATACTATTTGTAATTTTTTTGTATGAATATAATGATATAATTTTAGGATAATTCTATATTTTCTACTCTTTCCATTAATAATTTATTAACATGTAATTGTCTATTAATATATTATTAGACATTACTAATAATTAATATGAGAGTTTTACAATAATATTGGAAGTTTTAGGGACCAAGACAAACTAAGTGGCATGTAATATGATTAATAACAATAACAATTAATTTAGTTTAGTTAGGATTAAAATATAATATTAAAACATAGGGGTAATATAGTCCATAGAAAGTTTTTTCTACAACTTCCTCTTTTAAAGGAAGTATTTTCTAAGTGAAGTATATAATTTTATTTATAATTCAAAATCTTGAGACTTATTCAAAATATGATGCTTAAAATTTTCCATATCTTTTGTACTATATAAATATAAGCTAAGCCTCTGGCCTCATACCTCATATTATACGATGTATATTATTTATCAAAGGGATCACACACTATTGCTTGTGTTTAACAAAAGCTTCAAATCTTTATAAGCTTAATTAAATATAAATAGCTTACAACTTACGAAAGTTACACTCATACCTCCACTTATATCTTAATACACTTAGATATCCTAATATTTTCTAAAATTGCATGTTTGTACTTATGTACGCAAGAATACTCTTTATAATTTTCCTATGTGAGTGCATAATATAATTTTAGGAAAATTTTATATGTTATACTCATTCCAAAATAATTTATTAACTTGCAATTGTCTATCAATATAGTATTATGTATTATTAATAATTAATATGAGAGTTTTACAATGACATTGAAAGTTTTAGGGCCAAATTAGACAAAATTAAAGTGACATGTAATATGATTAATTAATAATGATAATTAATTTAGTTAATTTATGATTAATATATAATATCAAAAAAGAATAGGGGCAATATAGTCCATGAAAGGTTTTTTCATAACTCCCTCTTTTGAATGGAGTATGATTTGATAAATAAAAAAGGATATAAAAAATATCGATGCTCCATGTGATCACAACACTAAAAATATCTTTTTGATGTAGGAACTACGAAGATTTTACTAGCTGGAAAGGTCATCTATCGTTAATGTTTTATTTTAAAAATTTTGAAATTTGATATCCATAAAAAGGCTTAAGAATCTAAATATTTATTACAAGAATAATTTTAGAGAAACCATTAGTATTTTAATATAATTATTAGAAAATATCAGATAAAGCAGGGAGAATACGAGATAATATTTTGTGCAATTTGCATAATTAATTTGTTTATTTTTTTGGATCATAGGAACTATTTTATAATATTAAAATTTTTAATTTATCTTTAAATGTCATATATTTTTTATGATGTCTTATGTTCTATTACCATTTTAAAAAGAGATATAGAGAATCGATCTTGATAAAAATCAACAAGTACATGATATCAAATCAATAAATAATAAAATATAATAAATTCATCAACAATATTTTAAAAGGAACTAATTCATCAACTTTAAATATAATTTGACATATGTAAGTTTAGAAGAACCCCTCAACTATGGTGGATGTCTTAGAAAACCCGTCTCAATTATTTATTTGTGAATACTACCCTAAAGTTTGGGCATATTATAGATAACTCCACTCAATTTTGAGAATCCGAGAAAACCCCTTCAACTATAGGGTGTCTCATAAAACATCCCTAATCTTTCACACTGTTCTCACCAAACCCCTTGAAGTCATTTTAAAATATAAAATAACTGAAATACCTTTCTCAAATTAAAATAGTTGAGGATGGTTCTCTAACACACATCTCATATTTGAGAGGGGTTAAGTGAAGAATGTTTAAGGAGTTATCGAGACTCCTTCTATGAGGTATATTCTTTAATTTTTATATTTAAATATGTAATTTTAAGATTTTTTTTAATTATAGATAGTTATAATGTGCAAAGGATTATAAAATATTTGATTATTAAAATTTTCTAATTATAGATATTACTAATTTAAAGAGAATTTTTAGGTGAATATAACACATATCATCTTCTCATAGGCATGTGGATACTTATTATATGACCTATGTCAATTTTTTGTGTCTTTGTAATATGACACATGTCAATTTTCTATCCTTTTAGGAACTCCACCGATTTCTATTTATATATAAGGGAGGGACATCATATATTACATATGAAATTAATGAGAATTTAAGAGCATAAGAGAAACTTTTAGATAAAAATATTGCATCATTGAAATCTGATTATTGTGCAATCACCAACTTTAAAAATATGTACAGGCCGGGACACTTGTTAATTTCTGTTGAAAAGTAAACTTGATTTTGGATCAAGTTTAATTATTGGATCAATGATCCAATTATCACTTGTTGGGCCAAACCCAATACTAGAGTTTTCTCTAGAAATATCTAAACATCTCCACCTCCCTAAAATGTTCTAGAAAATTATAGAGAATGAATATCTAGATATTTCTCTATATAATTATAATATAAAATTCTAGATATTATGCTAGAACTCTCTAGATTTAGGATTAAAATATTCTAGATTTTTTGTACTTTCGAGGCTATAAATATCTCCCCTTCCCTCTCATTTGTAATCAAGAAGTTCCAAGTTGTTCTAAGGTGTTCAAAAGAAATAAAATCTTCTTCTTCCTAAATTTTCTATTGTCTCCCGAATTCTTAAACACTTTCTCCATCACCTCCAAATATTTCTTTCTAACAAAGTGGTATCAGAGCTAGAAGATTCCCTTGAAGATGACGAGTAACGGTGTTCCCTTTCAAGTCCCGATGCTCACAAAGAGCAACTACGACAATTGGAGTCTAAGAATGACGGCTATCCTAGGAGCAAATGACGTGTGGGAGATAGTCGAGAAAGGCTTCATTGAACCGGAGAATGATGATAGTCTATCTCAAACTCAAAAGGATAGTTTGAGAGACTCAAGGAAGAGAGACAAGAAGGCTCTCTGTCTAATCTATCAAGGTCTAGATGAAGATACATTCGAGAAGATCACGGGAGCAAAGACGGCCAAAGAAGCATGGGAGAAGCTTCGAACTTCTTACAATGGAGCAGATCAAGTCAAGAAGGTACGTCTTCAAACTCTAAGAGGAGAATTTGAAGCGTTGCAAATGAAGGAAGGTGAACTCGTCTCCGATTACTTCTCAAGAGTTTTAACGGTTACTAATAACCTAAAGAGAAATGGCGAGAAGTTAGATGATGTGAGAATCATGGAGAAGGTTCTTAGATCGTTGGATCCAAAATTCGAGCATATTGTCACTGTCATTGAAGAAACAAAGGATTTGGAGGCTATGACGATGGAGCAACTTCTTGGGTCGTTACAAGCTTATGAAGAAAAGAAGAAGAAGAAGGAAGATATTGCAGAACAAGTACTCAAGATGCGGATTGATCAAACTAAAGAAGCAAGCGGATAAAGTTATCAAAGACGAGGTGGCGGTCAAGTCCGAGGACGAGGTCGTGGATATGGAAATGGATGAGGTTGGAGGCCTTATGATGACAACACCAACCAAAGAGGAGAAAGCTCATCAAGAGGTCGTGGGAGAGGAAATCAAAAACCAAGGTACGATAAGTCAAGCGTTAAATACTATAATTGTGGAAAGTTTAGACACTATGCTTCCGAATGCAAAGCTCCGAACAATAATAGAGTTGAAGAGAAGTCCAATTATGTTGAAGAAAGAAGCCAAGAAGATGATATGCTATTGATGGCTTACAAGAAAGATGAACAAGATGAGGTTCACAAGTGGTACCTCGATAGCGGTGCAAGCAATCACATGTGCGGGAAAAGAAGCATGTT
>BQKN01064141.1:69615-100185 GCA_022839385.1 Asparagus kiusianus
GCTAGCCCGATTCAAACGGTAATCGGTAAAGGCACGTCAAACCCGTTGAAGGCTGGGGGTTTGCCAAAAATCCCAAAGTCTATGTCTAACACGCATTGCCGGTTAGTCTTTGACCGTAAAAAGGACAAAAGACCACATATTCAACATTGTGGCAGGTTGTTATTAATAACACCATAATCCGTGCCTCACACACACGGGGAATTTTATCCCGAAGCCTAAGCAGGGATAAGTCAACGCCTAACACGTGTTACCGGTTTAGTCTTTTACCGATTGAAGAAGACACCAGAATCCGAGTCTGGGGATTTTTATCCTGAATCCTAAGTTAGGATAAGTCAGTGCCTAACACGCGTTGCCGAATAGTCTATTCCCGTGAGAAAGACGAAGTCTACGTATTCAATGTCGTAGCACTAAAAGAGTTAACTCTTTTAGCACAACGTTATGTGCAGAACGGATCTAAACAATCTGCATGGTAGCCCGACTCAAACGGTAGTCGGTAAAGGCTCATCAAACCCGTTGATGGCTAAGAATTTGCCAAAAATTCTATAAGTACGAGTCATTAATGCATCAGCTCTGTTAGTTGGTCTCGTGACTCGATTATCCAACAACATTAAAATAAGATCTACAAATGCAGATGAATCAGCTTTAACAGTTGGTCCTGCAACCACGACACTTGGGACCGCCGTGCTCCAATACCTTAAGAGCTTAAACTGTGTATACTTCAGTAAACGTACGAGTATAAACTGTGTCAACGTACGACGTTCGAAACCCTAGGGTCAACGCCGGTCAACGCGTAACCCTAGGTCAACGCCAATCAATGCGTTGCGACAAAAAGTCAACATTTAACGTTCGAAACCCTAGGGTCAACGCCGGTCAACGCGTAACCCTAGGTCAACGCCATTCAACGCGTTGCGACAAAAAGTCAACATTCGACGTTCGAAACCCTAGGGTCAACGCCGGTCAACGCATAACCCTAGGTCAACGCCATTCAACGCGTTGCGACAAAAAGTCAATATTCAACATTCAAAACCCTAGGGTCAACGCCGGTCAACGCGTAACCCTAGGTCAACGCGTAACCCTAGGTCAACGCCATTCAACGTGTTGCGACCAAAAAGTCAACGTTCGACGTTCGAAACCCTAGGGTCAACGCCGATCAATGCGTAACCCTAGGTCAACGCCAGTCAACGTGTTGCGACAAAAAGTCAACATACGGTGATCTGAAACCCTAAGTCAGCACAATGTGACAGAGATAGTCAGTTCAAAGTCAACTCAATGACACGAGCCAAACTCAACTCACTGGTGGTAGACTCGAGACTCCGACGACAGCCAGGCGATAAACGCAGCGCCGGAAGAACTTCGGTTATTCGTCAAAGCATCGAATAGACCGAAAATCGAAGGAGCCAAGAGTTGAAGCTAACTACAGGTCCTTTACGCCGACTGAAGGCTAGATCAATCACATCCAAAGTATTCCAGCCTCTTCTATAAAAAAAACGAGTCCGGAACGCTTTGGAGGGGGTATCTGTAGGCATCGAAAATTGCCTATAGGTCTCCACGAACAGCTCAGTGTTAAGGAACGACAATGAACGTCACTATCTGGTTCACAGGAGTTCGATTGACGTCGGTGAATGCTTGAAGTGAATCGACGAACTACGTGAGCTGACAGAATTTCAGAATAACGAAGGCACGGGCTAATCAGGAGTCCCGCGATGTTTACAAAAGGAACAACGCCCTTCGTGTCTTGTTCATTCTACAGATAATCCAACCATTAGAGCTGATAGAACTCTTCGTCAGACTTCCAGCGCATTTGGAATCACTCAAATCCGAGTTCAGACGAAGAACTTACAGCGGAAGCGGACGAATGCACCTCAACGGAGTGTCTCGGCCAATGTGAGACACCCCCGGGGTGTCTCGGATTTTCCGAGACACCCCAAGGGTGTCTCGAGTTTTCCGAGACACCCCAGGGGTGTCTCGGATTTTTCGAGACACCCCAAGGGTGTCTCGGGTTTTCCGAGACACCCCAGGGGTGTCTCGGGTTTTATGAGACACCCCAGGGGTGTCCCGGATCTTGGGAGACACCCTCCAAGGCAGATTTGGGCCTTTAGCCCGTTTTAACCGCTCCGTTATCCCCTCAAGCCTATAAATACAAGCCTTAGGCCTCATTTTTTCAGATCTGGAGTTTTGGTGCCTCGACGAAGCCCTGCCGGATTGAAGACTTAAAAGTACACAAATTCCAGAGAGGAGGAGGAGAGATCGGATCTAGTTCTTCAACGCAAGAGAGAGAGATTCGTCAGATCTGCATCACCCGTACCCGATCCTTAGGATTATCCCGTTGTGGTAATCCTAAGAAGAGCAAATATCTCGCTTTTATCGAGATAGGCGCTTCAGTTTCTAGATCTCCTCACGGATCGACGAAGCTCTGCCCAATTTTTCAGCAACCAGATCTGATCGGCGGTGGTCCATGGATATCATCGTTCCCGTCACAGGTAAAGATCCCACGCAAGCAGAAGACCGATAAATGATCTCCCTGCGTTTGTTTGACAAAGTTGTAAACTTATTTTATTTTCATTGTGTAAGAAGATCTTATAAAAAGATCAACTTTTTATTTTATTCGAGTTTATTGTAACGACTAAAGTTGTAATAGATTCGATAGCAATGAAGATAGCAACTTTCACCGCAAACAACAACGGGCCGGGGGGTGGCCGACGGGTGGCGGGTGGTCGGCGGGTGGCGGCGACGACGACGGTGGTGGCGACGGCGGGTGGAGGGTGGCCGGCGGCCGGGCGACGGGATGGCGGCGGGTGGCCGGTGTCCGGCCAACGGGCGGACGGCGGCAGGGCGGTGACGGTGGTGGCGGGTGAAGGGTGGCCAGACAACGGGCTGGAGACGGCGGGCTGACGGGTGGTGAGTGGCCGGCGGGCAGCGACGGCAGCCCGGCGAACGGTAGCGGTGGCAGTGGTGGCGGTGGCGGGTGGCCAGCTGACGGGCGGGCGGCGACGGGCCGACTGGTGGCCGGCGAGCGGCAGTGATGGCGGTGGTGGCGGCGGGTGAAGGGTGGCTGGTGGCGGTGATGGCGACGACGGGCGACGTGCGGTAGGCGACCGGGCGACGGGCGGCCGGTCAATGTGCGGGCGGCAGCCGGCGACGGCCGGACGGCGGACGAGCGGTGGCCGTGGGGTGGCAGCGAGTGGCGGCGGTGGCCGGCCAGCGGCGACAGGGTGGCGGCTGGCCGGCAGCAGCGGGCGAGCGGGCTACGGCGGCTTAGATGAAAAAACGGAATCTTAAAACACTTTTTTGGTGTTTTGAGAAAAGTGTTTAATTTTTAGATTTTGTAAAAGGACAAGTCAAAAAAACGCCCCGGTTGCCAAACACGTTTCTTTGTTTTTGTTGAAGAAAAAAACATAAACGGTAAAAACGTCACGGTTGCCAAACGCTCTCTTAGTGTTTGCGTCGGAAATCGTTTTCATTGTTGAATCCATTACAATTGTTTATCAATTACAGATTCAAAAAGAAGGAGCATTTTTATAAGACATTTCTTACACAAATGAAAAAAACAAAGACTTCCTAGAAACACGATTGTTTATCGACCACTGCTTGCGTGGGATCTTTGCATGTGCCGGGACGCTTTGATCAGTGGACCGCCGAACAACAGATCTAGATTGATGCACACGAATGCTTAGTGTTCTTTGTTTTAATCGAGGAAACTTAGAACTAAAGTAAATAATCTTAACCAAGTAAGATTATTACTCTTCTCAAGATCAAAACAAGGTCCGATCTCGAGAGAGGGATGAAAAGAGGCTTCAGATCTCTCGAAATCTTCCTCTTTATGTTGAAGTTCACCAAGATCTCGCTAGCCTCTCTCTGAAATTCATGGGTTTCCTCTTACAAGGCCAGCACCTCGCCTCAAAGCTCTCAATTTCCGATCTCCCGTGCATAAGGGCCCTAGGGGTGTATTTATAGGCTTCGGATGCAGTGTTTTCGAATAAGAATTTATGATTTGATCTTATCTTCAGTTAATAATGGCTTAACCACATTTATGGATGATCCGAAGGCAGTTAGGGAGGCAGTAGATCGAACGAATCCCGAGAAAATCATCCGAAAACACGTCATTAGTAACTTCACTGTGCGAGTCACCTCAATGTGACTCGGCACAGTTTCGAGTCACATTGAGGTGACTCGGAATTTTCGAGTCATATTGAGGTGACTCGGGATTTTCGAGTCACCTTGAGGTGGCTTGGAATTTTCGAGTCACTTCGAGGTGACTGAGATTTTTTGATTTCCCGGTTTGGTCTTGTTTCGTCGTTTTACGCACGTTTCGACGTCTCGTACGCATTTCTTTGCTTCTTTTTGACCTCGGATGATCTCTTTTGACTCAGATGATAACGTTCATTGTCTTCGCTTCATCTCGAGCTGTGTGCAGGAACATATAGATAATTTTTGACGCCTACATTTAGAAGCAGACTTTATTTACTTGTGTTGCCTTTTAGTCCCCTTTGCATGCATATCTTTGCTTTGGTTACCATAAAAATATACTTTACGGATGGGCTTCTTGTGTGCTTGTGTTACTTTTTAATCTCCTTCTAATCCCCTTCAGAGGATTTTTTTTTTCTAAATTACGACCAAGAAGATTTGCATATTTTCCAACTCTTCTCACGTAAATCCAAGGGCTTAACAACTTGGCCTAGATAACAAGGTCCTCTGTCTCCAATTTTCTAGTCCCTGTTCACCTTGACTTTGCCTACAACCCCATCCACTCTCCCCGAAGACCTCCAAGACTTCAGGGAAGTTCTGCGTGAATTTACAAAAATAAAAGTAGGGGAATTTTCAGAAACTCCCTTCAACTTGGCTGGGTTTTGCACATAATATCCCTGATTTTTTTTAATAAAGTCTTTAGTTATTTGTCTTTTAAAGGCAATGTGCACTACTCCCCTAATTCAGAGTTTTTTTCTCGTAAAGAAATTTTACTTATTTGCAAATTACAATGTGAGAGTTCCGTGAGAAAAGTTTAAGTTCATAGGGATTTCTTTACTAAAGTTCAGGCGGGTTTTGTGAGGTAAACGAAAAACGTTTAGAGGGGTCACGTTTAAAATGCCCACAAAGTCAGGGGGTTATGTGAAAATAATAACCCAAACAATGTTATAAACTTCTAGATAAAAAAAAATGCCAATGAAATCCTAGTACGTGACACGAACCATTATCTATCACCGCGTCCTATAATTTGAATTCCATACTCCTAATGCGACACAAAGTTTAGAATTCTTATCTTTTGCACAATACCTCCCCCTATAAAAACCCACATTCATCTCAATAGACCCTTATAAATTTTTTTAGAGAGAGAAAGAAAGAAATTATATAGAGAGAGAGAGGATGAGCGGAAACGGGAAGGTTGTGTGCGTGACAGGAGCATCAGGGTACGTAGCATCGTGGCTGGTGAAGCTCCTCCTCGGTCAGGGTTACACTGTGAAGGCCTCTGTTAGAGACCCCGGTAAAATTTCATTTTAAACCCCCTCCTCAGTTTTTTATTTTTCTTTCAATTAGAACCAGGTTTTTCACAATCTTTTGTTTTAAGTTCTCTACTAGGATAGGTTACTTCTTACGGTCAAGGTTGTGATTGATTGAGACGAGTTTTCGATTACTTTTAGGGGTTGTTTGTTTCTATGAAATTTTTGGAGACTTTAAAGGCCCGTTTGGTTGCCCATTTTTGAGGGGGAAGTGGCTGAAAGCTGCCACAAATGTCCCATCTGTGACAGCATCTGTGATAGCTTTCAGACAAAATCGTCTCTTTTAGAGGCGTTTTGCCTGAAAGCTGCCACATATGGGACATTTGTGGCGGCTTTCCCCTTCAAATTAAATAAACCAACCAAACGGGCCCTAAATCATTGGAATGAGAATTGGGGCCCACAAGTTTAAACTCGTGAATTTTATCAAATTGATTGACAGTTTGGAATTGGGATTGCCATGTTGTTTTAATGCATTAAATGTGATCCGTGAAAATTCCGGTGTGTGATTTCATTTATACACCCTTAGCAAAATTTATGTACAATCAAACATAAACTTTTGGTCTGATTTTGTCCTTTCTGTAAACCATCATCCGTACCCATTGCAAGCAAACTAGAATTTTTACATGCAACAGAATTCTTGGAGATGTAACCCGCGAACCAAACAACCACCTAGCGATGAGCACTAATCAATTTGAACCAATTAAACTGATTAAAACCGTATACACCAATTGAATTTTGATGGTGTGGTTCAGATTTAGAATATGTTTGAATTGGTTCTCTAAACCATACCCTTTGTTTCTTTCCGTTGTTTTCATAACTAAATGTGCTCAAGCCCAAATGCATACCAAATTGAACTAGTTTGGTTCTGTTTGGCTCGATTACTACTCAAATCAGTTTTCTTTTGCTGGGGTTCATGTCGTTCCAGTTTTCATGTTTGTCGCTATGCTTGACAATCTGTACTGGGATTTTTTTTTTTAAATCCTTTCTGATGTCATCTTTTAAGGATGACTGTTACGCGCTTTGTTAGAATATATAATTATAATCCTAAGATTCGGTGCAGTGGCAGAGACTTTAATACACTTGGGGAATTTTCATTAAATCTATCATGAGGTAATAATGATAACCGCTTGAGTTTAAGCGCTCTTAATACTCACAAATAAGATCTTTTTGACAAATTATCACTTGTATTCTCAAGTAGAACTATAATCTTTTCTGGTTCTCTCCTTTGCTATCATTGATATCATCATGTAGAAATTAATCACAATATTAAATAATCAATCTGTATCATGCTGGATGATTTTTTTTAAAATGGTTTCAATATTTTTTTCAATTATAGAAGAATGTAAATCCGTACACTGTAGAAGGTAAAAACTCACATATAATAATTCCGCCTCGGATCAAATATTCTTTTGTTTGGAGATAAAAACAACAGAATAGGTCTCCGATACTTTGCTTTGTTGTATTAAACCGTTGCTTGCATCCAGATTTACCTGTGCTCTCCACATATTCGTAACAATAATTGAGCAAGGGATGCTTAATTTTTATATGCTTTCTTGATTTCAGATGGTATTTTTCTTTATCTCTTGCACATTAAATTATCATTTAACATCAAGTGAAAATGTTTGGGTTAGGTTTTGCAGGGGTACTTTCTTTTAAAGCCTATTACCTATATGGGACAGCTTTGCATTTCATGAATCCTATCTAATTGACAGTTTTTCAAATTTCTTAATTAATTCATTTGCATTGCATGTTTTAGCTGATCCAAAGAAAACGGAACACCTTCGTGCACTGGATGGAGCCAGTGAGAGATTGCATTTGGTTAAAGCAAACTTATTGGAAGAAGGCTCTTTCGACTCTGTGGTTGACGGGTGTGAAGGTGTCTTTCATACTGCATCTCCATTCTTTAATGCGGTCACAGATCCAGAGGTTCACATCCTAATCTTTGCTAAGTCGAGTATTTCAATTCCTTGAGTCTATTTTTTTCATTGGTTTACTTTAAAATTTTAAATGGTACCCTTTTTCTTGTAAAGTATTTTGCAAGTACTATCAAAGTAATTAAACCGAGACGGACTTCACAACTAATTCATCCAATATCTGGCAATGTACATGTATGTATCTGTGTGCATGTGTGTGCATGTGGGTAATGTTATAATACACAAATAACGTCATTAAGAAGTTTACGCTTACCTAAGAAAATGAACATTCTTCCATCTATATTGATGGTCTAAGCCGTTCATTGTAATATGTACATTCTAAAAAATCATAGAGATGAAAAGTTAGATGCTTTGAAACTTTTTAGTCTGTACTTATCATGACTTAAACATGAACAGGCTCGTAACTGTCTTAAAAGTCGGTTTAGAACATCATCAACATATAGGACTAGAAATATAACTTTGCTCACACCGACCTTAAGTTATATACATTGATCAACTATGTTCTCAGAAAATCCATACGAGGAAACCAGGTTGTGAAACTTTTTATTCCAGTAACGTGAGGCTTGTTTGAGTCCATATATAAATCTCTTAAGCTTGCAAACTTAGTTACCATCATTCATTATGTGTGAACTGTGAATTCTCATTTCAGCTCGAAAGCCAGTGGTTCATTATTGGTTCCTTTGTTCTTTTCTATATTTTCAGGCCGAGCTAATTGAGCCTGCAGTGAAGGGAACCCTTAACGTTTTGGGTTCCTGCATCAAAACTCCATCTGTGAAAAGGGTTGTCGTAACATCATCTGTGGCTGCTGTTTTATTTAATGGAAATCCACTGATGCCTGATGTTGTAGCTGATGAGACATGGTATTCGAGTTCTGAATTTTGCAGGCAGGCAAAGGTTTGTGCAGATATCTCTACATAAATACAGAAATGTTCTTCCTGTCAGTGATTTCTATAAATAGCAGTTTGAAAGACTGTGAGCATACAATCTTAATTTCATAGACTTATGTGATATGCCCTATAACGCAAATAAATATATGACTTATTTTAAATGTATTTGACTATTGATGCTGCTTAAATTGCAAGAAAAACACACTAAACGAGTTTCGATATTAATATCAAAAGCACGGAAATAAGATCGGTGTCTTAATCTTTACAAGTATTTGACTGTTTACCTGAGAATCACTGAACATTTGGCTTCAAACAGTTGTGGTATGTGCTTTCGAAGACCTTGGCGGAGGAGGCTGCTTGGAAGTTTGCGAAGGAAAATTCGATAGATATGGTTACAATAAACCCAGCAATGGTTATAGGTCCTCTTCTTCAGCCAAGCCTCAACACAAGTTCCGCTACAATCTTGAACCTCATAAATGGTATGTTATGATATATTTTCCTCATGAAAGATAAGTTGGTACGAATATTATCTTGTTGATAGCCAACTTGAACTCTATATTGGGTTAATAACATATAGACTCCCCATACTAACGCCTAATTTTGAGTAGACCCCCCATGCTTCTATTGTTTGCAAATAAACCCCCTGAGTGAACTTTTTTTATTTTACCCCTCAATAAATTATTTCATTTTTGGGATGCTTAAAATTATTTCCAAATTTTAAGCATCACATGTTGACTGGTGTGTCATGTAAATTTATGACGGTTCTACTTATTCGACTTCATTGTAGGAGCATCGACATACCCCAATTCAACCTTTTGTTGGGTAAACATCCAGGATGTCGCCAAGGCTCATATCCTAGCGTATGAAGTTCCTTCGGCAAATGGGAGATATTGTTTAGCTGAAAGTGTTGCTCACTATTCAGAGATTGTGAAGATTTTGCACGAACTGTACCCTTCTCTGCAGCTCCCCCAGAAGTAAGTTAACTGCATACACCAACTTTCTTATTTACAACAGCTAAATATGGTATGGTATTGAAAATCATGCTGAAGAAGAGGAAAATTTTTCAAAATTTAACATTTTGGATATTTTTGCAACGTGATGATCTACTGTCTGTACAGCCCTTTTTAGCTGGTACTTTTTTCCTCGAGTGGATTTAGCTTTCTAAAAGCTTTTCAGATATCACTTTTTGTGTATGCTATATATAGGACATGTATTAATATAGTCTAATTAGTTTTAACCTGATTAATCCATCTCGTTGCACATTGGTCTTAACCAAATTCCTAATGAATTAAAGTTTGGTTGAATTTCATGAAAAGCCCTGAACTTTGGGGTGTGTTGCACTGAACCCCCAGGACTTCATGATTTCCGCAAAACCTCCCCACTAAACCTGTCGGACTCTGCTACAATGATTGACACTGTTAAGTTAGTTATATCACGTGGTCCACACGCGACGAACATGAACAGTTTTTGGCCCTTGTCACCAATTATAATTTCGTCAATATCCTTATTTTCATCCATCTCTTTCTTTAAAAAGGATGTTTTAGGCATTTTGCCGTACCCTTTTAATTCCGTAACGTTAAATTCCCAGAGTTCAGGGGTTTGTGAAATTTACCCAGAAAGTTTAGTAAAACATTGTCTTAGTTTCAACTCTCGAGATACACGGAATATGAATAGAATGCTTATTTTTCCTACTTTGATCGTTAGTGTTCACGTTGTGTGTGTATGTTTTCTACGTACTGGATAAGCCCCTTCACTATATCTGAAAAATCCTACAGAAAAGGAAAAAGGTCATGGCATGTGCCTCACTATTCATTTTAAATAGACTATCTTTCGGTGCAATCAGAATATTTTATTAGTGTAGTTTGTTAATACTGTATCGGTGCAATCAGACTACTTTTGGTTTCGACTATCTTTTTTGCTTTTTCCTTGCTGACCTGATGCATTCTGGCTGCTGGCAGGTGTGCTGATGATCAGCCCTTCATGCCAACATACCAAGTTTCCAAAGAGAAGACCAAGGGACTCGGTATCGACTACATTCCTATGAAAACAAGCCTCAAGGAGACTGTCAAAAGCTTGAAGGAGAAGGGGTTTGTGAGCTTTTGAGAAGGAAAGTTATAGCTTTTTGTTAGAAAAATAAGATTCATATAGAAATATATTTGTTCGGAATTTCAATATAGATTGTTGCTTAAATTAGTACACAAAAGACTAGAGTCGTCCTTGAACTTTTCGACATACTGATGAATGATATTGTGATTCTTTAGTTGACATTTTTGTCATCCTCGAATGTGAACGAAAGTATAGCATCCACAACGTCTCGTTATTTCCCTTGTTCAGCTTCTCCTCCATGAACCCTAGAGCAAAAAACCTATGAGACATCGCTTGGTGTGTCTTCTGAGCAATCAGATACACCGATGATGATGATGACAATGAAGACAAAGATAATGAAGCAAGAAACCTACTCCAGACAATGATTTGTTTATCCTGAAACTATAAATCCTCTCAATCATGGAAAGTTATGGGCTTTTATACGCTCGCAAAATAACTTAATACTTTCAGCAGGAGATGAGGTTTGTATCTACAGAGTAAAGAACAGCAAGAAGTAAGCAAATGAGAATATGACTGAAGCAAGTGAAACAATTTAGATGTAAGAAAATGTTGCATCGACAATAGCTCTTATACTGATTGTTTCCAGCTCCTTGTGGGAATTGTTGTTGGATTTGGGTGTGGATCCAAACCTCCGCAAGAGAGGCGAGACGACCTTCAGGCGAGCTCGAGGAGCTCCAGGCGAGGTCAAAGTTCAGGCGAGGTCAACGACGAGATCTGCAGGCGAGCTCGATGGCGCAAGCAAGAGCGAGATCCGCAAGCGAGCTCAAGGAGATCAGCAGGCGAGGTCGAGGCGATCTGCAAGCGAGCTCAAGCGGGGCTGCAAGCGAGCTCGAGGCGGCGTGCTTCATGCGAGGTTTGAGGCGCTGGCGAGCTCGAGCGACCGCAGACGAGATCGAGCGCTCGCATGGCTGGCGTGCCTGTCGCCAGCCTATCGTTGTTGTGCGCGGCGCGGAAGCGTTCGAATCACACACAATCCAAACAAGAGAGATCACAACCAAAATCAACAAGCACAATCACCAATAACAAGAGATTTACGTGATTCGGCAAGTTGCCTACGTCCACGGGGCAAGGAGGGGGGAGTTTTACTACTAGAAATCAAGAGAATATAAATAGAGTTATAAATCTCTCAGACCAAACCCTAAAACAAAGCTCTTGATCTCTCAAAGCTCTCCCACAATTGGATGCAACAACTCTCTCCCTCAAAAGCTGCTCAAATTCGTCCTTGCCTTTTTTTAACCCTAAACAATCAGGATTTGAGTTATATATAACTCAGAAACGAAACGGGTCAAAAACCGAAAGGCCCAGTCCAGATCATCGTTGACCGACCGCGCAGGTCTCGCGGTCGACCGCAGCGGTCGACCGAATCTCAGTTCCCGAGGGTTAAATCCTTTACAGTCATCCGCGGTCGACCGCGTCGGTCGACCGCCACCAGCTCCGGTCGACCGCGCCGGTCGACCGCCACTAACTCCGATTCCCAGTAGGTTTTGTGCACGTTCGCGGTCGACCGCGCCGGTCGACCGCCAGACTTTCTGCTTTCTAACTGCTGATTCCTTTGCTGATTTTCTGTAATTCTTCAATTCTCCACCTCGGCGAATGTTTCCACCAAAACTGAGCCGACACCAAATCATCCAATAGTCCCTCAACAAGTCAGGGAACCAATCTAGAGCTGAAACGTGATCTCCCCCCATCTGAATCAACTGATCAAACCGGCTGCATTTGAAAGACTGCCTACGTATCCTCTTGCCCAAGGAATCAAGCAGAACGTAGTTCACCCAAATGGCCTCCAAAGGCCTCAATCCACTAGAAGAGTTCGTAACCCTTCTCCAACATCACGATCAAGTCTATGGCTAATAGCACCTCCAATGGCCCCAAACTGAACTAATCCAAACATCTCCACCTGAAATGAACCAATAACCATATTCAAACTATATTTATCAGCTGTACTCGAATCAATCAACCTATCATCTGCATCCAAATCAACACGATTTCCAATCTGTGTCACATCAGCTGGAATCCCAAATAATACAGTATGATCTGGAGTTTCCACCCAACGTGGAGTAGCATCACTCTCCACCCGCTGCGATGTCCTAAAGATCTGATCACCACTCTCCACCTGCTGAGAGTCAAACATGACATTCCTGCTCAGAACAATGTCAGTAGCCAATACCTGATAATCAAACACGCCTCTGAATCCCAAATGTGCTATCGGATCAAATCTCACATCCACGATGTGATCAAGTGCTGGGTAGCCAAACATCCGACGCAACCCAAAATCTGAAGCAGCTCCACCAGATCCAAAATCTCTACATGCAGCAGTCGGCAACCTATACATAAGACGGCCCAAACATGTCGTAGCCCGTACACCAATGCCAATGCTCGACATCAAACGTCGATCCTCCTCCAGAAAGGAACAGCTCCCTAAATCTGCCATCTCGTCTCGTCGCCTTAAAGTTTCCACACCAATGAAGTGTCTCCTATTGCCGTGAGCTCGGTACAAATGTAAGAAAGAACCCCTACCATAGTCAGAACGTCGGGTTACCTTTCTACCAACACACTTCCTCAATCTGTTGCGGGCTTCTAGGACTTCACACCAACGAGACTTGGTTGCAACCCACCAATGCCTAGAACAATCCCCAACTGCGGAAACCATATACCTATTACCTCCCAAAAATGCTCCCTCAAAAGGCTCCCGAATGCCTGAATGAACACCCCTCATAAGACCCCTCGAATGATGGATAGAAGTGTCAAACTCTACCTCGGTCTTCTCGCTCATACCAATGGGTTCACAGGACTTCAAACTGCAGGTTAAAGCACTCCTCAATAACCTATGCACGGAATTACCAATCAAATAACCCAGCATCAAACAACATCACAGTCTAGCTAAATCTGATGAAGTCGTCATCTCCCTATCAATAGCCGTGCTTCCAAGCAAATAATACAAATTACTCCTTCTGACGCCCTTCATCACAATCATGGACCCCGATGTGACCTTCAAACGTGTATCCACCAATGTCACTTTATAGCCTGCTTCCTCCAAAGCTTCTAGTAAAATGATGTTCTTCGACAACTGTAGAACGAACCTCACTCCTTCCAACTCCTGAATCACTCCGTCATACATCCGAATACGAACGGTACCAATACCACCAATAGAGCATGCATGTCCATTACCCATGAGCATAACATCCTCTCTTTTCAACTTCTGAAAGCTGGAGAACCAATCCCTTCTAGGGTAAACGTGGTATGAAGCACCCGAATCCAACATTCACTCTGTAGAGTTGGTAACACAAACTGACGGTAGTGCAGATAATGAATAGCCCGAAGAATCCGAATCTGAATTGTTGCCACTAGTCTTGACAACATTCACCTCTGGAACTTGTACAGCTTTCCCCTTATTCTTCTCGGCTCGATCTAACTTTGGGCATTCGGCTTTTCAATGTCCATCCTCTTTACAAAAGGCACACTGATTCCTACGAATCCCACGATGTGCACCTCTAGACTGCGACCTCCTGCTTCGGTTTGAACCATGGCCATGAACTACAAATGCATCTCCCGATGCCTTCTCGGAGGACTCATCAACACTCTTCCTCAACTCATAATTTACCAACGCTGAGGTCACCTCCTTGTAACTAACAGTAGTTCTTCCATTAATCATAGTTAGGACAAACGTACCATAATCATCCTCGGGTAACGAACACAGAAGTAGCATCGTCTTGTCTTCATCCTCAACCATGATATCCACATTAGCCATGTCTGAAAGTAGCTTTGTGAAGTTGTTAACATGCTCTCTAATGGAAACTCCCCTCTTTATTTTGAACTGATAAAACCTCTTCTTCAAGTGAAGCCGATTCTCAATGCTCTTAGTAAGATACTTCTCATTGAGTGTTTTCCACATCTTCTTCGCCGAAGTCTCATTCATCACATCATAAATAAGCTCCGGCGTCAAGCATGACCGAATAACTCCACACGCCCTACTATTCATCTTCTTCCAAACCTTAGCTTCCATCTTGGCAGGTTTCTCTTGTAACTCAAGAGTCTCCTCCAAATTCTGAGCGTCCAACGCATCCATCACCTGGCACCTCCACAAACCGAAATTGATCTTACCATCATACTTCGGAACATCGATCTTCTCTTCTTCTTTTCCCGTGTTTTCTCGTGGCGGCGGCACTCTTCTTCTGCTCAATAAATTGAGCTCTTTTTCTCCAGTTCTCTCGCGTGATTTTTGAGGGGAGAATTAAAAGAGAGGATTTAAGAAGAGGGATCTTCACTGTAGCTACAGTGTTGATTCTTCTTGTATTTATTAAGAGATCTCAAGTTTGAGATCTGTTCTTGCATTGTAATTTCTTTGATTAATAAGAAATTGATTGTGTGGCTCCTGAGGACATATGTAAGTTTGTCGAACCTCATAAATCTTGATGTATTTTTTTTATACTGTGTTTCTTGCTGTTTGAGGGGTTTAGCATAGCCCCCTGTAATTCCCAACAACTGGTATCAGAGCCTGAAACGTCCTAGAGAAAGTCAGATTCAAGTGGGAACAATGGCCGTAGATGAAAGAAAGGTGAGATTAGAGAAGTTTGATGGAACAAATTTTAGATTTTGGAAGATATAGATAGAGGATTATCTATACCAAAAGAATCTGTATCAACCCCTTTCAGGGAAGAAGCCGGAGTCTATGAAGGAAGATGAGTGGAACCTTCTAGACAAACAAGCCTTTGGAGTTATTAGATTGACACTAACTCGCAATGTTACGTTTAACATAGCGAAGGAAAAGACCACGACAGGTCTTATGGCAGCACTCTCAAATATGTATGAGAAGCCATCAGTCGTAAATAAAGTTTATTTGATGAGGGGGTTATTCAATCTGAGAATGACGAAATGCGCGTCAGTAGCACAATACTTCAATGAAACTCAACATGGTCACAACAAAATTGAGTTCAGTTAAAATTGAGTTTGATGAGGAAGTTCGAGCGTTGATCCTTTTATCTTCCCTACCAGAAACTGGAACGCTACAGTCACGGCTGTGAGTAGCTAATCGGGAAGTAACAAGTTGAAGTTCGATG
This sequence comes from Asparagus kiusianus, assembly GCA_022839385.1. Classification (NCBI taxonomy): domain Eukaryota; kingdom Viridiplantae; phylum Streptophyta; class Magnoliopsida; order Asparagales; family Asparagaceae; genus Asparagus; species Asparagus kiusianus. The sequence continues at coordinate 85,095 of BQKN01064141.1, forward strand.
ATGTTCATGACCTGGTTATCAGTGAGGAGATTCGACGGAGAGAGTCGGGTGAAGCTACAACCTCTTCAGTATTGCATACAGAGCCAAGATATAGAAATTCAACCAGAGGGAACGGATGAGGTGAAAACACCCTTGAGGGGGGTGGAATAGGGTTTATGCTAATCTAATCCGATTTTATGCCAATTAAAACTAATTAATAAATATCCTAGGAAATTAGATATGCAACAAGATATATATGTAATGATATACAAACAAGGGTAAGTAAACTATTAACAAATACAAACGATATAGTTGATAAATTAGATAAAGAGATAATGGCAATAGAGGTAAACAAAATATAAGTGCACAAGCCAAACTCAAACATACAAGAAATGATCACGGAGTTCGGACCTTCCGTCCTACGTCTCCCCTCCCCACTCCCGGGGAGAATCCACTACACAATCGAGTTTTCGACGCTCACCCGAAAAACGTTTACACCACACAATATCTGTTTTCGACGCTCACCGATCAACGTTTACAATCACTCATAATGTAACTACACAAACTACCACCTCAAGTGTTGGCCTCTCACGTGTCTCCCTCAAATGCTCGGAATTATGACCTAGCTCTAGGCATTACTGCCAACCCCACTCCTCTTGGGACCGACCACGTCTCTCACCTCTACACTCCTTTTAGTGTATTTATGCAATACAATGTGACCTCACAATTAAGCTCTTAATACAATAAATGATTGTTCTCTAAACAAGACGAGAACTCAATTATGCTCAACTCAATGTTACAATCTCTCACAACTCTAATAATACTATGTATGAAAATACTAAAGCTTAATGTGGGTGTGTGTAACAAATAGATTAAATAAAACAAACCAAACTCAAATAAAATTCTAGCTTATGGAAATTATGAACAAAATAATAAATAGCCAGAAATAGAGTTTAGAAAAACTTCTCTATAGATAACAAGAGGGATAGAGAGAAGAGTTGAAGCTCAAACACAAATGGTTGTGAAAATTGCTTTACAAAACCAAACTTGAAACAAACACTAAAACAAACTTAAACACTCTTTAAACTTGTTTAAAAACTTTCTTAATTAGTTTCAGAAGGATGAGGACATGGGGTATATATAGGCTCATGAAACAATCCCAAAAATAAGAGAAAACCAAGAAAAAAGACAAAAAAATGGAAACCTAAAAATCTGAAAAAACTAGCCGTTGGAAAGTCATCCGTCGATTGATAAAGTTCATTAATTGACTGATGAGCTGACTGTTAGAGTCAGCAAACACCTCATCAGTCGACCGATAAGTCGACTAACCAAAAAACAGTCACTTTTGACTATTCCATGTGTTTTCATCAGTCGACTGGACACTTTCATCAGTCGACTGATAACACAATATCAGCCTGATTAAAACAAAAAATCTGATTTTTGAAGTGTCTTAAAAAATAGAAAATAAATTCTAAAAATTGTAAAACTATGGAAAATAATTATAAACATATTAATGAACATGTTACAAAAAGAATGTTTGAAATTGCGCTTCTCAATAGTGAAAACTCATCATTTTTTAAAATAGTCCAAAACATGAAAACAAACAACACTTGTTTTTGATATTTTGACTAAACCATGTTTTGAAACTTTATAAAATAATTTTATAGACTTAATAAAAGATATAAACTATTATTGTTAAGTCTATAAACCAAAAACTCAATATTATGCAAAAATGAAGTTTTGCATGATATGCATTTGACAAAATGATAAATATGAAGCATGTATATATATGTAAACAAGAATATAGGTTTCATATTTATATAAACTTGTAAAGTATAAAACCAAAAATGTGTGTGTGTGTGTCTATATATATATATATATATATATATATATATATATATATATATATACTAGTATGCAATACGTGCGTTGCACGTGATGCATATTAAGAAACAACATGATTCAAAATTCATAATGTTTTCATAATTATACATTGAACTTATACGCAATACACAAAATGAATGCCAATTAACCATTATCATCACATTACAAACCAAAAAAATATTCAATTAGCATAGCACTATACATACAATGAGAGTAAACATAGCTTTATTGTTGAAAGTCAATAATTAAAAATAAATAAAATTTCTTACATACAATAAGAAGTTAATGAATTTCCAGCAATATACATGTTTTATAGAAGAAGCATCCCTCTATGCATACATAAGATCACATACTCGTATTACCGGCAATATAATCCCTCAAAGAAAGCACCATATTGCACTATATTTATGCAAACCCCAAAAAGCTCTGTATTGTTTTTTGGAAGATAAACTATAGTTGCAATAATAAGTACAAATAAAAGTGAAGCAAAATTATACAATACAATATCAAAGTTGTATCTCCATTTTCAAAGCTGGGGTTGTTGGTGCATATCTTTCCACGACTTTTCCATCTTTGTCCACAAAGAACTTAATGAAATTCCATTTGATGTCACAAAGAACTTAATGAAATTCCATTTGATGTCATCGCCAAAAAAACCTCCTTTCGTTGATTTCAATAACTTAAAATAAAGAGTAGCAGGCACCTTTCCATTCACTTCAACCTACAAAAAAAATGAGTCAGTCACATATAGTTACATGAAATTTTCTTCTAGAACAATGGCAACATAATGAAAATTTCTATTGCATATTTGCAAAGTGCAAAGGAGATCTATAACTAAGCTAAAATTTGAAGCTAATAATCCTGTTTTGTGAAAATTAACATTGTATTTTGTTTTTCCAATCACGCTACCCATCGAAAACCAAATCTAGTTAGTTTGAAGATATTCACATTCATAACATATTTGCAACCTTTGTTTGATTTCGTTTGAATTATCTTTCCTGATGAAAGATAATGATATACAAACAAGAATAAATTTGTAACAATAATAGCTATCTACAAACAAAGAAACAAATAACAAACAAAACTCAATTCAAAATCTAATCTTTACCGCTACATTCGATTCTTGAGCTTTATCAAGAACCTTTGATTATCCTCCTTCGCACTTTGTACCAACAACTCAAGCAAATTTTAAAAATATGCATACATACAATCCTAAAAAATCAAAATCTGTGAATGAGATGAACCAGATCATACCTACAGATATGCCTCATTGTATAATGTATTAAATTTAGCGAATTTCTTTTGATTCCTAATTAAAAACAATGAATGCTATAGAAGAAAGAAAAACACTGGAGGAGGTTTCGCCAAGCTTTCCCGCTCAAACTGCAACGGATCATGAACTTAAGGATATCAAGTGGAATATAGAAGACGATGCTATAGAGCCATATGACTCCTGCCCATCCCCATCCACAACCTTTGATGCGAGAAAAGCCCCAGTGTGCATACACTATAATTATTGTAGCCACCTGCACAAATAAATAAAAGATCATAACATGATAGAAATCATAAAAAGTTATTCAATGGCAATTTTTTCCGTCCAAACTATTACCAGTTGTGCAATTATTATGTTAGATGCACCACGAGCAGCATCGGTGGCGTCAGCCACAGCTATGCCAATGTTGGCTTTATTGAGGGCAGGGACGTCATTTACACCATCACCAGTCATGCGACAGATGGCTTTCTATATTGGAGGCGCTTCACGATTTTGTATTTGTGTTTTTAAAATTTTTGGAATTTTTTTGCATTTCTATATGAATTACCATGTAACTTGCACCAGTAAGCATATAATTTCAAAATTACTTTTAGTTAAGCAGGATAATAGAGATTTCTGGAAAACATTACTTACTATCCATTTAATGAAGTGTGTAGATAACTCACAAATAAGGTCTTCCAATTTTTACAATGTGATGATGAACATAGAAGAGCAGCTAATAATACCTTAGACGCAGGTATTTGGTCAATGAGTACTGATTCTATTTTCTCTCAAATATAGGAAAAAAAGTCCTGACTCCTATTTTTAGGCATATTGCCAACAAGAATAGACAAATGATAAATGTCAAATGTGGTATTTTTAAGTATTGTGACAAAATATGAAAACCTTATAAGGATTATTTATGAGCTAAATTACACACCTTCACACACCGTCCAACCAACATATCGTCGTAACAACCGATCGGCTAGCCATCTCCCATGAGGCCAAAGTACATTGCGGGGTCGATAAGCTCACGGTCAAAGGCCAGATTCATACCACACATGGAAAACAATGTTCCCTTGGAGATACTCATAACAACATCAACATACCTATGGCAAACATAGAAACCAACGTTGGAGGATAAGCATCCTTATCCATTTAATACTGTAATGTGAATGATGACGCGTTACCTTTTGTTCCTTTCCAAAGGATTGAGGAGCTGAGTGGGAGCATCATAGTAAGGGATGTGTAACCAGAGACCATGGGAAACAGCAGTTGAAACACCTTCCCTGAGGCTGAAAGGATACCCATGCACAAAATTTGCACCGTCACGGTATGGATCGTACAATGTGTTGAAGAAGTATGGGGTAGCATAGCTAAGGAGATTATTTATATGCTGCTCCAGAGCCTTGATGTCTTTTCCAGATGGATTCTTGGCCACCTAGTATCAGTATTTAAAAAATTGGTCGTTTCCAGATGTCTTTTCCATTATGTATTCTAAGTATGATTCTTGTTAGTAAGATCGATATGTGTGTAACCAACTATACTCCTTTTTAGGAAGATCTCATACCATAATCATCAATTGGTCGTTGTCCATGATCTCCTAAAACCGCAGTAACCAATTCCGTTGATATGCATATACGATTTTCCTACAAAAGATAAATATGCAATGAAGTTAATTGAGCAATGAAAGCCATAATAATATAATATTAACTCTCTAACAGTCAGCACGAAGAGTAGTCACATCATGTGAACTCTTGTAGACTTGAGTAACTGTATGTGTGTACTGTATGTGTGTAGTGCTCATTTACCTGCAAGCAATATACTGAACAGTGCATCACTATCTCAGACAAGAAGCAACCTCTGAGTACCAAACAAAAGACTAATAAATTTAGTATTCAAATTACTTCAACTGGAAACTAATCTATTGACAAGAAGAGAAGTAAATTCAATTTGAAATACAAACAATTTAATGGTTTATTGGTTGACTGGTTCATTAGAAAAAGAAGATGATTGCAGAAATATCTTTCACTGCTCAAGGAGGCTTCAAAATTTTATTGGCCTGTTTTGGGTTCATACCACTTTTCAGGGTATAGGAAACCATTTTCAACATTCTCGCAAACCAAAGGTCTATGAAACATGTTCTTGCATAACTTATAAATCATGATGTTTATGGAACAAAATGCACTTAGAAGAATTATGATAGAAGGATATCACCATCTAATTTAAGCCGCCAACAAGACAATAAGTAGGTCTTCTCATGTATACTGTCTCAATTTAAGTTTGTTTGATGTTCTGCAATATAATAATGGTTGCATATGCAATATTTCCTGTGAACCAAGAATGTTTTCTATTAAAAACATTCAAATAGTTAGACCATTTTGTCTAGTGTTTCGCTTGTATTCATGATGTTATATGTTCTAAGGACTTGTAAAAGAATGACACCACGTATTAAGGTTTAAAGAAAAAAAGGATTAAGATTTTCTCATGCAACATGTTATAATATTTTTGAAATCAACCTCCATCCCTCCCTCACTCGCCTTACTGTGAACTCTAAAGTTAGTAAGTAATTGTCCACTAAAGATGCTTATCCAGTAGTCTATTTTAAGGCTCGTCAATATTAAAAACTATCCTTGCCTTGCTGTGAACTCTAAAGTCCGCAACTAATTGTCCACCAAAGATGCATACCCAGGATATTCTAACTCAGATCAATACTTCACAATCCTAAGCCTTTCGACCTCTAAGTTACCAGGCTATAGCCTGCTGTTCTAAAAGAAACAAAAGGAAGGAAACAAGGACCTGCAAGTTAACAAAATCCAACAACAAATCAAAACAACTTTTTATGAAATCAGAGATTCATCAGACCCTCTACTTGTACTCATAAATACATATGTACTCATGAAAGTAGTCAACTATGTTATAGAAAATAATATGCTCCACCACAATAAAATCATTAAACTCACTGTTTTTTTCTTGCTTGAGTACCCCATGCCTCGTGAAACATCCAACCCAGAACAAAAACACCAACTGCAGTATATCTATAATAAAGCATAAAGTTGTCAATAATCAGCATACATAGAAGTGAAGATGAGTTTTAACTATCAACAACAACCAAGGATCAATTTGGCTCACATGTTTCCAAAGCTATTCTTGGCATATGCTCCCCCCCCCCTTATGCCCTGCATACATAAATAATGATCCGGAGTGTTTGAGTGAGACCTGCAGTTGTCAAATTCCTATTGTCAATATAGGAAGAGAATTCAGAAAATAAAAGAAAGAAAGGAAAAAGAACTTCAAATGAGGTTATAGCATATGCTAACAGTGACTCCAGAAGTCTAAGAACTTCCAAAGTTTATTATAATCAATTAAATAACATTGATTTATTCCTCTGAAAGTATATATATGAGAAGATGCCATCATGTGAAAAAAGGCTATAAATTAGATACCAGGAGTACATATCAAGATCAACATGAATGACATAAGATATATAAACAATAGCTGAAGCACACCTCCAAGGTAGCCTGGCCATGAGCGACCATCTCTATCATTCTTGTCCTAATCTGCACAAGATAAGATCATGTAACCAATCAACTTTTCCTCCAATTTTTTCAAAAATGTAAAAATGCAAGGGAAACAACATAAAGGATAAAATGCAATGATGATACAATAGATGCAACGAATATAATAAAGGTAAAATATACATGGTTGTACAAGATCAGAAAGAAGAACCAAATTATATTTGATAAGCGACAAATAGAAGATAATACTTAGTGTCTAGTTTCTAAATTATTAAGGCTTGTAATGAGTTCAAAATTGATTACCTTTCAATTTTTTAGGAGTCGTTTTACATTGTACACAGATACTTATACGTTCAGCATTTCAATGCAGCATAAGGAACCTAGATGTCTCCCCTTATGTGATATTTTGTGTAGTTAACAAATTAATTGCAAGAAATGTGGCCATCTAACATCATTATTTTTTAAGAATTTTCAATAAATCACATTATAAGATTATGATATGATCTCACGCCTGAAGAAACAATAGTCAGGTCCCATCTCTCCCAAAATTTAGCCTTGTATTGATATAGGTATTTGAAGGTTAACATAGCTTTAATGCTTGCATTCAGATGAAAGTGGTTAACAATTTCATAGATCATAGTAAGGGATGTGCAACCAGAGACCATGAGAAACAGCAGTTGAAACACCTTCCCTGAGGCTGAAAGGATACCCACACACAAAATCTGCACCGTCACGGTATGGATCGTACAATGTGTTGAAGAAGTACAGGGTAGCATGGCTAAGGAGATTCTTTATATGCTACTCCAGAGCATTGATGTCTTTTCCAGATGGATTCTTGGCCACCTAGTATCAGTATTTAAAAAAATTGGTTAGAATCATAACAAAATAATAATAATAAATCCAAAGGCTAACGTTCGCTACAAAAAAAACATATTCTGTGTGGATATACTGGAAAAATAAATGGATTTGCATAGAACTAAATATGTAGATTTATGCCTCTAAGATGAATTCACAAATTATTTACAGCAATGGACTTATAAATGACAAATTCAGGTTTAACACATTGCCCGTAACCTGATAGTAAATATTAGTTTACAAATCTACTTCAAGAGCAGAACAAGGTATTTTTCTGCGACGATAGTGATAACTACAAAGTATTCCAGAATCCAAGTGAACTTAAAGACTTGAGCAGCTAGAAATTTAAATATTGCGATCATTTCCAAAAACCCATCTCCCAAAAAAACTCAAAACAAGCAAAAGATGTCAAATTTCATCAAGGGAACCCCTAACCCTACTCAAAAGAGGAGAGAGATCTGGAGCACGACACACCGAAGACACGGACCAGTGGCAATCCTCTAGGGTTCCGTCCTCCAAACCTTGGAGGACGGTCTCCATCGAGATCATCGTCTTGATCGCTCTCGAGATAGCAATCCTCGCCTTCCTCCTCTTCGACGTCGCTCGATGACGGGAAATCTTTGTTATCGACCATTGCAACACGAGGGAAAGGGAAAGGGAGAGGGAGAAGGAAGGAAGAGACGCTCTCAAAGATGCAATCGAGAACGATCGCGATCGAGGAATCAAGCAGGGCTCGTTAATGGAACCAAGGGATTTTGTTTGGGATTTTAAATAGATGAAGGTTTTATAATTGGTATTCTTCTGTATGAGACGCATGGAGAGACGAGACGAGGAGAGAATGGTTAAATGCGGGGGGGGGTTCATCCGTTTCTCAGTGAGTGGTTGAGAAATGGAAGAACCGGAGATGAAGAAGAATTGGGTGGGGCGCGTAGGTTATGAGCGGCAGTTGAAAGGGCACTCGTAACCGCTCAGTTTTAATGTGAATTAATTAATAATAATAATCTTAAACATTGATAATCATAATCAGAAGGTAAAAAGGGCAAAGTAACAATAATTAAATAGAATTATAGGATAAAATTATAATTAAGCAAGTTTAAAAGGGCAAAATGGGTATGCAAAAGATGTAATAATGATTATCTATATATATATATATATATATATATATATAACCAAAACTTGTATGTGTGTATGTATAAGCTTAAAGTATCTACACACAAGTATGAACCTAAAACTAAATTACCCCAGCTTGATTGATCTTCAATGAACTCTTCTTGGTAAACTTGCGGATGAAGCTTGATCTTGATTAGACTTGAATTGCAATGGCTTCATGCCGATATTGCTTCCATCCTCCAATGGATATGATTGTGAAAGCTCTAGTCCATCCAACCTCTAGCTCATTATTTGCCTAGAATAAATACAAAAACACAAACACTAGACAAATAATATTAGTTGTAAATTATTTATAAAAACATCATCAAAACAAAAAGGCTAACACGAGGCAAATCAAACTAAAGAGATAGATCAAAGGATTGGAGGTCCAAGTCAAGGAATCCAAGCAATAGCTCGAAGGCTATCGAGTGTTGGAATTATGGAAAGACTGGACACTATAAGAATCAGTACAAGTGTGTACAAAAGGAGAAGGAGGCGAAGGCAGAGGTGAATGTCACTTCTACCTCAGGAGGAGACGACGCATTAATATGCTCTTTGGAGAGCGAGGAAGAGTCTTGGGTGTTAGACTCTGGAGCGTCGTTGTAAAACCCAGTAAAATATTGAGATAATATGTGATTAATTGTGATAAGTGATTTTTATTGTGATAAATATTATTATATGATGAATGAGTATGATATCAAGTGATTTGAGATCAAACAAGTTCGTATGTGTGAGAGAAACGAGATAGAAACATGCACGAACAAAAAACATGCACAATAGAGATTTTCTCTGGCCGGTCGACCGCATGCATGTGGCCGGTCAACCAACGAGACTTTTTCCATCCTGGTTTGAGTTGGATTTCGAGTCAGTTTGCTTCTTTTTGGGTTTGCCTCCATATAAAATCATGTTTTTTTCATGAAAATTAAGTTTTTCTAAGATATTCCTGAACCCTAGTAGCCACATTCTCCCCTCAAAAATCCTAGATCTTTTTCTTGCAAGATTTGAGAACTTTGTGAAGAGAATTACGATGTGAGGGCGAGATCGATTGGCGTGTGGCTAAGGGATCTGATTTGTGGTTGCACCTTTTAAGTTTTTTCAGCAGAGATTTTAGGCGAGCATCGTCTCTTCCAACCCTACACCCCTTTTAAATTGTTCTATTGAGTTTTGGTTTGGTTTATGAGCCTGAAACCTATTTTCGTGCATAAAAACAGTTCCTTTATAGTATATGGTATAAAGACCTGATCTTTTTGTGTTTAAAAGATTACAAACAAATTCTCTGAAGTAGATTAAGATCTAAAAGTAATTAAACAAGAGTCTTAACTGAGCTTTGATGGTTTTCACGATGTTTTGATGTTTTTGAACATGTTTAGGTTTGTATATGACATCTAATGTGATAAATCGTGTTCATGTGGTTAGATAATCATCACTATTGTTAAATATAGGTTTATAATGTTTTTCTACATGTTTTAAAGAAAGTTAAATGAGTTAGAAGTTAACCCAACACTCGAATACAAAACCTGCAAGAAGCAGGCATTTGATCTCTGGCCGGTTGACCGACCAGCCTTTTTATGCATGTGCAGGTTTTTGCACGATAGTTGTTTAACCGAGAGATTTTCTCGATCGACTGACATTGTTATGTGTTGTTTGTTATTCGTTTAAAATCTAAGGTGTTTGTGAACATGAGTTTTTGATCCGCACATCGAGATACGTGCACGAACATTGATATATGTTTTTATTTGAGTTTACATGAATCGTTGAGAGTAGCTCTTTGTTCTTAGTTGCAAGTGAAGACCGGTTTGGTAGATGCTATAGTTGATCCAGGCAGCGAGAAGAATTTGATATCCGAGGCCTTGGTTCAGAAGCTGGGTCTGAAGACGGTCAAGCATTCGAAACCCTATCCATTAGGGTAGATTCAGAAGGAGACGGGGCTGAGTGTAGTTGATCAATGTACTTTTAGATTTTTACTCCACGAGTTGTATATTGACGAGGTCACGTATGACATTATTCCATTGGATGTTTGTTAGGTTATACTAGGTAATCCCTATTTGTGAGATAGATACTCAATCTACGAGAGGCGGACTCAGAAGTACACATTCACTAAAGATGGTGAGAAGTTCATATTTCGTTCAGCGTCTCTTCCGAAGGAGACATACTTGGTGACGGTGAACAGAGTGAAGAGGCTAGTGAATACAAGCAAGAAGTTTATCTCGCTATGCATTAGTTCTTATGAGGAGCCACTGAAAGAGAGTTGCATATTAGAGCAGAGGGCGACTACGATGGGACGCGAGACGAAGGAGTCATTTCCGATCGACGTCAACACCAAGTTCCTTGCAAGGCCAGGTAGTTCAGAAAAGAGGGAGGAGCTTGAAAATTTCCTCAACAGAAATTCTAACTTGAATGAGACTTCAAGTTCCTGAAGGGGGAGCCATGATATGAGTGTATCTTCTTCCTTGTTTTGGGAGCTTAGAGATCCTCATGGGAGCTTGAGGATATATAATTTTCATGGTATATTGAGAATAGAGGCATGGATGGAGCCGTTGGTGGTGGCGAAAGAAGCCAAAAGCAAGAAGACAACAAAATCAGGGAAATTGCGCTCAGGCTCTGGTCAGTCGACCGGATTTGTGCACACTACAGGGAGAGGAATGAGTCCTCTGGCCGGTCGACCACGACACTTTGGTCGGTCGAACGGACGTGGCTCCGCCTGTAGGGTTTGAAACCAACCCTCTGACCGGTCGACCGCGACATGTGTGCCGGTCAACTGGATCTGGTTTTTTGGGTTTTCCTGGGCCGATTGGGACTCTGTTTTGAGATGAATCATGATTGTTTTTGGCTTGATTATTTACAAGTTTGTCATCCACATTGTGTACTCTATAAATAGAGATTATTTAGGGTTTCTAAACATTAAATTTTGATCAGATTAAGAGAGGAGAGATTCTAATCAAGAGATTAGGGTTTAGAGAGAATAGATGGATTGTTCTTTGTTCTAGTGAGATTGAAAGGGAGAGATTTTGTAATATTTTATTCTTCATAATCTAGAGAATGTATTTTCCTTCGCCAATTGAATTGTTTTGTGTGTTTGTTGTTCTTCTTCTCAAAACCAACTTTGATAATTCCGTGATCAAAGGTGCTCGTACGACGACTCGTATCAGAAGAGGTATGGAGCGAGAAAGAGGCAAAACTCTCACATTTTAAAGTTTTCGGTTGTGTAGGTTATGTGCATATTAGTGATCAATATAGGAATAAGCTTGATATCTCCAAGAAATGCACTTTCATAGGCTATGGTGAATATGAGTTCGATTACCACATTTGGGACAAAAAAAGAAAGTGATTCGCAGCAGATATGTGATATTCAACGAGAATGTGATATACAAGGACATGAGCAAGACAGATGTTAATAACTCAAAGGAGAGCAAGTTAATATTTGTAGATGCAGATGATGTCCTAGGTAACATCTCAGAAGAACCCAATGCAACAAGTCCTCAGCCAGAAGAGCTTGTTAGACAGAATGGTGCATAGGAGACCGACACACCAACTCTGATATTGAAAAGATCTTCTCGGACTCCTGTGCCCAATAGGAGATATATGAACTATCTGTTGCTGACAGATGGAGGGGAGCCTAAAAGCTATGATAAAACTTGTCAGGGTGGAGATGCGAGCAAATGAGAGCTTGCCATGAAAGAAGAGATGGAGTCTCTCATCTCAAACCAGACGTGTGAACTAGCTGAGTTGTCCACTGGTAAGAAGGCACTCCACAACAAATGGGTGTACCGGATGAAAGAGGAGCAGGATGGCTCCAGAAAATATAAAGCTCGGCTAGTTATCAAAAGATTCTAGCAGAAGGAAGGAATTAATTACACGGATATTTTTACTCCCGTAGTGAAGCTAAATACTATCAGGACGGTGATGAGTATTGTAGCAATTGAATATCTTCATCTCGAGTAGTTGGACGTGAAGACGATATTTCTTTACGGAGATCTAGAAGAGGAGATATGCATGCACCAGCCAGAAGGTTTCTCAGAAGAAAATAAGAAGAACCTGGTATGCAGACACAAGAAGAGCTTGTATAGACTGAAATAAGCCCCAATGTAGTGGTACAGAAAGTTTGATGGCTTCATGCACAAGGATGGTTTCCAGAAGTGCAACGCCGACTATTGTTGCTACTTTTAAAGATATCAGTCCAGCTATATCATCTTACTATTGTATGTTGATGATATGTTAGTTGCAGGTGCAGATATGGAGGATATCAGGAGTTTGAAGCAGCAATTGTCAAAGAAGTTTGACATGAAAGACTTGGGTCCAGCAAAGAAGATCATTGGAATGCAAGTCACAAGAGATAATAAGAGAGGTCTCTTGCATTTATCTCAAATAGAGTACACCAACCATGTTTTGCAGAGATTCAATATGGGTGACATCAAGCCAGTCAGCACACCCTTGGATAATCATTTTTGCCTATCAAAGGATCAGTCTCCTAAGTCAGAAGAAGAGAAAGAGAGTATGGTTAAGGTTCCTTACGCCTCAGCCATTGGAAGCTTGATGTACACAATGGTCTATACAAGACCAGGCATTTGCCATGCAGTGGGAGTGGTCAGCCAGTTCCTGTCGGATCCAGGAAAAGCTCATTGGGAAGTAGTCAAGTGGATTCTGAGGTATTTACGAGGGACCACACAGAAGTGTGTACACTTTGGTAAGGGAGAGGTGGAAGTGCAAGGGTATGTAGATGCAGACTTTGGAGGTGAAGTTGATCATAGAAGAAGCATCACCGGCTATGTATTCATTGTTAGAACTATATCTGTTAGTTGGATGTCACAGATACATAAGATTGTCACTCTATCCACTACAGAAACTGAGTATGTAGTAGTGGCTGAAGCCAGCAAAGAGATGATATAGCTTCAGGGTTTGTTAATAGAGCTGAGATTCAAACAGGAGAAGAATGTTTTGTATAGTGATAGTCAGAGTGCAATTCACTTGGCTAAGAATTTAGCATTTTATTCTAGAACGAAGCACATAGGCTTCGGTACCACTTCATCAGATCCCTATTGGAAGATGACGTGTTAAAACTGGAAAAGATCCAGGAAAGTAAGAATCTAGTAGATATATTAACAAAGACGGTGACCATTCAGAAATTAGAGTTGTGCGTAACTTTAGTTGGCCTTCATGCATAGGTGATGAGGGAGGAGCTACACAGGAGAAGGTGCTTATTGAGATAGCCTCGGTTTGGTCTCCAAGTGGGAGATTGTTGGATTTAGGTGTGGATTCAAACCTCCGCATGTGAGGCGAGGTAACCTTCAGGCAAGCTCGATGAGCTTCACGCGAGGAGCTCTAGGCGAGATTGAAGTTCAAGCGAGGTCAACGACGAGATCTGCAGGTGAGCTCGATGGCGCAGGCGAAGGCGAGATCCACAAGCGAGCTCGAGGAGATCTGCAGGTGAGGTTGAGGTGGTCTACAGGCGAGCTCGAGCAGGGCTATAGGCGAGCTCGAGGCAGCGTGCTTTAGGCGAGGTTTGAGGCCCTGGCGAGCTCGAGCGTTCACAGGTGAGATCGAGCGCTTGCAGGCGAGATCGAGTGCTCGCATGGCTGGTGACAGCCTGTCGCCAGCCTGTCGTTAAGTTCCCTTATAAAAGGGAACCAGAGCCGAGATCTTCGTAGCTTCTCTTCTCCTTTCCTCGTGTTTTCTTGTGGCGGCGGTGCTCTTCTTCTGCTCAATAAATTGAGCTCTTTTTCTCCGACTCTCTCAAGTGATTTTTTAGGGGAGAATTAAAAGAGAGGATTTAAGAAGAGGGATCTTCAATATAGCTACAATGTTGACCTTTTTTTCATTTATTGTGAGATCTCAAGTTTGAGATATGCTCTTACATTGTAATTTCTTTGATTAATAAGAAATTAATTGTCGGGCTCCCGAGAATATAATCAAGTTTGCCGAACCTCGTAAATCTTAGTGTACTTTTCTCTATACTGTGTTTCTTGTTGTTTGAGAGGTTTAGGTTAGCCCCCCGTAATTCCTAAGAATTATGCTACACTGTACATGTACATAAATACTAGTTTCAAATTAATTCAACGTAAATACTATAGATGAATAAGTCATATACAAACATAATAAGAACCAAGATAGATAATAATATGAAACTAGCAAAATCAACGAAAACTAAGTGGAATAGAATAGCGGTAGTATCATTAAAGAGAAATGTGAAGCTTAGATTAACCCAAAATATCAAAGGGCTAATCGTATAATACCCACATCAAATGGAGAAAAAATAATAATTATCAAAAAGGATAAACTATAAATTGCATAAGCATTTTCAAGAAGGTTCCTATTTTTTATTGAAATATTCAATTATCGATTCACTATTCATCGAACCATATGGACCGATCTTGCAATAATAGAATGTATATTCTTTTTACTGAATCACATAAATTTTTAGCTAACTCTCTCTCTCTCTCTCTCTCTATATATATAT